>JBBMJM010189954.1:0-20011 GCA_037832705.1 Centriscus cristatus | reverse complement strand
CACACACACACACACACACACACACACACACACACACACACACACACACACACACACACACACACACACACACGACAAATAATAATCACATAATATACTAATAATTTATACACACACACTGTACTCTCCTCTTTTCTATCATTCCCTCCACTCACCCAATCTCTCCGTATGTTACCTCCCACCCACCCTCCATTCCAGCCACGTGCCTATGATTCACATTCAAGTGTTTATAGTTCCTGCTGTTCAAGCAGCCCCCACCCCCCCCAACTCCCCTCGACCACCACGCACACTTTGCTTTCAAACGTCGTTCTTCTCTACCTTCTTCCACTCCTCCCCTGATTTCCTCTTCTTCCCTCAGTGTTCTCCTCTGTCCTCCGGTGCCTTTCAGCAACATCACTGCTGACACTTCCATCACTATAAGAGAAATGGAAGAGAGTGCAACTCCATCCATGTCACCCTGTCAGTCCATCTCATCTTTTTTCTGCTGTAGCCTTCTATGATGCATCACATCCTCCATTCTTGTCAAATAGATCCCCTCTACCCATCCCTGATGCTCAGGGATATTGTCTATATAGCGCTGTGGCAGAATCTCCTCCAATACTTCCAACAGACAGTTTTTAAACTATAGCGTTGCATAATGAATGAACCCGAAAGCTCAGTATTGGCGTTGTAATTATTTGGTCTTGTCATCCTGTCTCATTTATCATTTCTTACCTTGAGTTGAAACCTTGACATAACCCGAGGCTGTTTTTAGGCAACTAATTAGCTTGGGGCGGAAATTTGTATAAATACATAAATTAGTTCATACATTAATTAGAGAGCAAAAGTAAAAGGTATAAACGCTGTGAAATGTATGTGAGAGTCGTACAAATCAATGTGAACAGATATGTGTATATCTGAGCATGATGGGAATAAAAATGTGAGCTAGAAGGGCTATGTCGTAACTTATTTTATGTTTTTATAAACAACTACTAAAGTTGGTGTTTGGTAGAAAGGTGTAAATAGTCTGGACTTCCAATCTGGAAGTACTGTCAGCAACTCTGCCCCACCGCGGAAACTCATTTCAAACTCCACCCCTCGGCTGTCTCCTGACCACAAGTTTTAAAAATGATAAATCTACCGGTAACAGGAGAACTCTGCCTTCTCCTTCAATCCCACAACAGACATCAGTGCATCAGTAATACCGCTGACACTCCATCAATCACTCACTCATGAGAAAGACCCGAGATTCTTGAACTCACGTTATAGACGGTACGGAATAACTCTTCACAAACTTAACAAACACTTAAACGTCATCACAATGTGCAATATGATGACTCAGTACAAGGCAAGAAATCTCAAAAAGGCACCTTTCAACGAGGCAATACGCAGGGTTCAGGCACAATTGTGGGGACAGGATCATTTTTCAGCATCATCTAATTCTTGGTCCAGCCTATGGACTATGGAACCATAAAGCTACCCATTTCAAGGCCCTTTAATATGCTTTGTCTTCTGTTTCTATATTCCAGAGTGACATCGCCAGCCTTACCGACAGGCTCTGCTGTTGAAGCTCTTCAACCTGATGTAATAAGTGCAGGCGACATATTACAGTAGCTAATAATCACGTCCAACCTCCCTGAAGCGCTTCCTGCTGTGTGGCTGCTGCGCGGTTTTTGTTAACACCGAAACAGAGAGTTCAGAGACGCAGCGCATTTGCCTTTTACAACTCGTTCAGCTTTAATCTAGAAAAACGCACGTGCACACACACTCACGCAAACATGTGCAAGCCCATGACTCAGACAACATGCTCTGGTGGTAGCAGATTGGGGTTTAAAGCAAGCAAATACAGCTGGTCGTGGATGTACGCTCCAGAAAGCCGTTTTGGCACGAACATGCACACCCGTAAAACAACATGATTTATTTATTTATTTACCTTACCATATGTATCCTGCACCCATAATGACTGTCTCCCCTTTCTGTTTTATGTTACTTTAATTATTCTTTTGTTGTCTTTTTTGACAACAATGTAGAAATATTTCTCATCCAATACAGTTTTAGATTGTTTGCATTATGTGAGTTGCTGAACTATGCACGTTTTGTAATATTCTCTTGAGAAGGCATTCCGTATCTGCTCTTCTTCCAGCACAAATAAAGATAGATAGATTTTTTGCACAAGAGACAGAAAACCAACCCAAGACCTCACTTTCTCTTTCTCTTACAAAACACTTTCCATTAGAAAGTTGAGCAGACGCATGCTGTGTGAAGTGATGCTCCATCTGGCTCCATCCGCGGCCCTCATTATTTCTGCATGCCCAGTGGCCCACACAGGCAGCCTCTTACAGTGACACCTCAACTCATTCCATGGGACGGACGGACGGACACACACACACACACACCAGTGTTTTTAATCTGTTTCAGGTCTGTGTATGCTTCTGAAAAAAAAAAAAATAGTGCTTTGTATTTCACACTGAAAACCCCCAGGAGAGGCAGGTGACATTCTACTAAGACAAATTTATGTCACCAATTTGGGACCCAAAAAAACCCCCTTATCCATCGATCTCCTTCAGCACAGTGAAACTCTCAGTTCACCAGTCCTTGTACATTCTATCACTCACATGTTAATGGAATAGTGACTTGAAAGGATGAAATCACTGAAGTGGTCAGAATGAGCTTCTTCTGGGACACTGCTCCCTTGCGCCGTCACAGTATGGAGGCCACTGCTCACGTCCCGTTTTCTCCACATACACCAGAAGAGGAGCTGAAAGAGAGAGGTTTCATGTCATGAAACGCGGTGGCACCTTCACAGTAGAGTGACAATAGAGTTCAGAGTAACATGGGTATGATAGTGTGATTGCTGGGTTTCTGGTTTCAGGCAGGAGCTGCAGCGTCTGTTAGGTTACAAGAATGGGCTTGGCACCTGACAATTGGTCAGGTGGACAGTAAAGAAAGAAACATCTTTATTTTCGTTAGTTAAAATGTTGTAAAATCTGGCAAATCTGAAACCAGCTACAACTTAGTGGCACCGAACGACTCAGTCATCATTTCCAATGAGTGAAATACTGTGCACCCTACAATGGATCATCCAGTGTCAGAGTGGTGTTTGACTGAGGAGGTCCCCAACATAAACCACATATGTCAGACATTCAGGTTTTCACTAATACTATGGCCCAATCATGGGCTCTGTTGAAGAAATTCCCAAGAAATTGGGAGTTTTGAAAATAGATGCAGAGTGTAACAGAACAGCCATACACAGCTTTTGAATCCACGAGCTGCCAAACATCTCCATCAAATGCGTGGAGCACATATGTCATGTGTTTCTCATCTGTGTTATATCATGGGAATACACGCTTCACAGAATGTCGCGTCACCCACGTACTTCCTACTCACAGCATGTTATCACCTGAGCGTGTCGGAAAACATGACGCAACGTCAAATCTGCTATGATTTTCCCAATACTATCGGATGCCTGGTCCTGTGTTTATTTTTCTTTCCTCTACAAGAGTTTTCATCTCAAAAACTGCAGGGATGGAGATAATCTGTGAACAAGGAAAAAACTGATGAAAAACTGATGAACAGCACCACTAAATGGCTGGGTTATTAGTCCTCTGTAGAATTTCACTGCTTCAAATTGCTTTCCACAGTATGACAACCTCTCCTGCACTTACATTCCCCCAGAAACCGAAGTCTGTGTGAAAGAGATCCGCTGTATCTCTCGCAGAGGCATAAAGAGAACAACTGTATTTAAACAAGAAGGAAAAAAAAAAAAACAGACATGACATGGAGCAAGAAATCTTTAATGAAAAGTGCTGGTGAACGATCTTAACATTTCATTAGGTTCTAAGTGAAATGGAACGCCTGATTAAGCTCAAGTCATTAGCAGAAGGTTGAGGATAAATGGGAAGGCTAAGAGCTGAGGAAACGGTGAATCTAATTAGACCGAAAACAAAGAGGACCAGAGAGGATCTCTGTTATGATATTACAAAGAAATTCAAAAGGGGTGAAAAGTGTGTTTCAATGAAGGTTAATATAGTGCAGGGAGCTAGAAAAAGAATTCCGTGAACGCATACAGAAATAACACGGACATTTGTACCGCACAGTCAAGGTGTCTCCTCTCATTCTGTGGTGGAACATCACCTGAGAGTAGAAGTATCACCACCAGCCTCTTTCCTGGATGACCAATTCCCAATATTTGGGAAGCGGATTATCATTATCTATTGTCCCACTCCGAAAATGTGCATAGCTGCAGTTTATTTGAGACAGCAGAGAGACAGTTTGTTGTGCAAATATTTAACATGCTCTCTAATTAAATTAGCTAAAACGGATCTTGTAGGTGTAATCTGCTTAACAGAATACACCAATGTTACATAGGATTAAGTTTATAAAAGGGTGTGTGTTTTAAAAGGGTTCAGATTAAGCTGAGGTGGTTACGGTGCGGTAAGGGGAACGTTTTATGGGCTCATGAATGTGGCTGTAAAAAGTGTGTTTGCTTGTTCATCGAGAACACACTCACACTAATTAGCAGAGATATCTGGAACATTTTCAGAGTGTGTCGGGCTTGTAAAATGGTGGATGGCTTGTAAAATGTGATCTCCTACAGTCATCTGCTTAATGAGCGTCTTCGAGAACATTGATATGAAACTTCTTCCAAAAGAGAATTTTACACTCTCACCCCTCCCTCCTCTCAAACCCCATATTTAATCAAAGCCATGTCTTTTTTCCCTTTAAAATCGAATTTGATTTGAGAGGTTTCTACAATCACTTCTTCCCAAGGTTTGCACATTGAGCAATATTATCTTCAGCATTCGTCACAACCTCCGGCCATGATAATCTGCTGAAATAACCGAGTATCAGATATGTGTCTGTGATTAGCCACGTCCCACTGGGAGAGTGGGAGAGAGATTTATTAGTTTGAAGTTGTGTTGTTTTAGTCAGCCATGACAGCAGGCCAGGTACCTGCTGTTACGTCAGCCTTCTAAAATGTCTTACACGAAACATTTAATGCTTAAATTAATGGTTGAAAAACACCCAAACACGACCCACTGTGGCGAAACAGCTGAGGACGGTACCACTGATGGCTCTGCAAACACACAATGCGATCTTTTACACGTTTACACACACAATACTCACCCGCCTCCCACTTCCCCAGGATTCTGGCATTGACCTCTTCAGTCTTATGTAGGAAATAAGTAGATGCGGTTCAGTGCGGTGCAGTGTTTAGCATATAACTATTATATTACTATTCTATGGTTGTTCCTTTGACAGGTTTTATGAGCATACAGACTTTTCACTGGAACAAACCTTGTATATGAACCCTTCTCCCTCTCGAGACTTTAACAAGAGACCATTTCCACCTGCTAAAGTCTAAATGCTCAATAAAGAGAGAAAACAAAATCAGAGCTCATGGATGAAGTTGGAAAACATGGCACATCGCTGATCTTACAAGGAACCACGTGAACATCTGCCTGCCTGTCTCTGGGATGCTGACGGCTTTAACAGTGTTGCCAAGGTATTTTTTTATGTACAGACGAGCAGGCACCATTTTGGCAGTATGTTTTGTTTTGTTTTTTATCCCCCTGGGAATATTCCTGATTTCGTCATGCAAGCCAATGTGGAAAGTGGAATGGTGTCGTGAAGTTCCCCACCTGGACAGGCTCCACTGGCAAAGGTCCAGACTTCGGTATCTCTCGCTCCCTGATAGGAGAAGAATCCTTCGGAACATCCCTGCAGGTGTACCTAATCCAGTAGATAAGAGGAGCAAACAAGAGGGAATTACCGTCGTCACATCGTGCTGTGATCAGACCAGAGTTTACGAAAATAGCAGCTTAGGACAGTAATCTAGCAGCTTATTCTGGAGACGCTATAGGAGCAGTGGGGATGGGCCCACGTGAACCGACTGAAAACCACTCAAGGGGTGCAGCGTGGAGATTAATAACAGAAATCCTCAGAGTGAATTCAATTTCACCATATTCCTTCATGTCCGCTCGTATTTCAAGTTTTGTTGGCTGTTTTGGCAAATCGGAACAAAAAAAAAAATAGGGATGTGTTCATGCAGTCCAGTGTTACTTCACTGTTTCCAATGTGTTTCACAACATACAATTCTTATTTCATTAAGCCTGGAATAAATCTAATTTAACTTCATGACATCCCCTGGTCGGTCGCTTCTGATCATTCTTCAGTCTAGTAATCTCAAAGCTGAAAGTGTCAGGCCACATTTAATCTGTGTCCATTTTCTAAATCCCAAATATTAAACCATGGGCAGGGCTGAGAGATTGTGGTCACATGCACAATCAGCTAATAAATGTCATGAGCACTGAAGCTGTTGTACACGGCGACTGTCCTGAATGCTAAACATCTGGACGTGAGCGGTTCATTGAGAATGAGAATCGTCACGGATCAGCTGGCACGGTGGCAGACTCTTGACCTTGTTGACATGCTCTCAGGTTACCATTATTACCAAGGATCTCTCTTTCCACAAACAACGGCTGTTTTCAACCCGCGCCTCTGTTTGGAAAGCTCGGGGGAGGGTTTGTTATCCTGTGGTGTGTTTTTCATGTTTTTGTCCATAATGTATAGGATCCTCTGAGTCGAGAGCGGATTGCCTCGGAGGAATCGCCATCCTGCCTGTTCCACATCATGGAGAGGGTCATCGGTCAACACTCAATGAAACTATCCACCCACATTCATTCTGTCAAACAAATGACCCTGAATGCATCTTAAAGTTGCCTATTTGCAGCGGGTTTTTTTTTCAGAATTTGATACTATAATATATACTCCCCCTTCTTTATTCAGAAATTCAGAGTCTACAAAAGCAGATGTCACAAATATGCAACGCAAATACCTCATTGTTGGCAATTTGTTTTGTGGGATGGATGGTAAGTGCCCTATTATGTACACACACACTTTTTGCAGCGCAGTCCAGTATAGACTGACAAACTATTTGCCAGAGAAAATGTCGTACAACCTAAGAACTTGTTCGGCAGGAATTTGAGTTGCTCATCCGACACACTGCACATCGGCTTCCTGACATCTGCCAGAATGTGAAGTCTGCTTGTGTATATTTCTTCCAAACGCCCTTGAACAACCCTCCTCATTAAAGTGTCATCTGATGTAATATCACTGAAGCTGCCACATACGCACTGACAGCAGTTTCGCACCTCACACACAGAAACAGCAGGTTCCTCTCAGGAGAAGCTTTTGTGGTGAATCGTTTCCTCAATCACCAGCTTCATGCTGCACAGAACAATCTCTTGAGACAGAAAAAAAAGAAGACAGATTTGATTCATGACTGACATGAGCCCTTACTTAATATACACTATCTCCCATAATCACATCCTGCTCCCGAATGCACTTCAGATTGTGCCACACACTTCCAGCAATGATATTTCCGAAAGTCAGCAGTCAGAGTATGGACGCAGGCCTCCGCACCATTGATTCCTGCGAACAGAGCCCACAGACACCAATTTGTCCGTCAGCTGCAGCTTCAATAGCCCCAAAAATATAATAGCATTATGATTAATGCTTGCAATTTACATATTTTCCCCATTCTGTTGCTTAGATCTGCTGTCTTGATATTCCAATTCCTCTACCGACAGACACAAGTGCAACAATTTCACATCCTGGCTCAGAGAGAGAATGAAAGGCATTGTTGGAAAGCATTAGTACAAGCTGAGGTAGTAGCCGCTTTTTACCAGTTCTCCACCTAAATGAATGCTCTGAGGTTTGACATCTCTTCACAGTGAATACTACTAAAGACACTCTGGACCAATTGAGAACATAAAATATACCTTGCTCTGAAATGCGAAGCCACGAAGGACGTATGCGCATTCTTTCCAGTGGCCAACAGGGGGCGACTCGATGGGTCATGAGAAGAAGTTTGACAATAAAGGACAGAAATCGACTATGCTTCAAAGGATTTATGACTTGAAGTAAAAATGATGTCTTAGTAGAAAGACGACACACACACACACACACACACTCAAAAATAACAATTAGCCTTTCTGGTGTGGCTAACTGATGACTGACAAATGTCAAAGGGTCTCACACTTTGCAGCACTAAATTACACAATACCACAAAGATAAAGATTTTTTTTTTTTTTTTTTACAAACAAAGATTTAACAACATTAGCGTGAGAACTACCGGTAAGTCTACATCCAACCAGGACCCCTGCTGGACTTTCAGTTCAGTATGTCTCTTTGACCTTCTCTGTGGAACAGGATAAAACACCAGAGAGCTGTTGCATGATCCTCTAGAGACACTAGAATGTGTTTCAGGCTGTGCTTAATAATACAGTACTTTCCATTCCCACTGTCCAAACTCAAAACAAACTGTTTTGTACACGACTGGAAAACTGCCAACGAGAACCACAAAGGGTTTGCAACCAAATGAAATGGAGGGGGGAAAAAAAAAACCCAAACATCTGCAGCTCCCTGATCATCACACACTGACGATATCAAGGAACATACAAACACCTGAGTCACACGCAGACATGAAAGGGAAGAAACACAGTTTGCAGGATAGAGCAGGATTCACATCATCATTAGTGAGAGCCCAAATCATTTGTGGCAAATATTCTAAGTATTACACATTTCTGGAGCAAATTAAACATGATGCTTGATGAATCCGTCGGTGTGAGCTTATATTTGAAGTTCCAAATTCAACCTCCTTGAATCTAGCAGGTATGAATACCATATGACCCGGGTTTCCCTAATTAAGTAACATGATCGTGTGCACATCAGTGCCCATAGCATGTAGTGCACATGGCCTTTGTGTCGGCACGGCCTGTGGCAGGAAAAGAAAAAAACATACATAAATGGCCCCTGGCCAAATCTGTCATGGGAGAGAGAAACAGGAGGTAGGAGACAAACGACGACGATGAGTAGAGAAAGAAATCAGTGAGAATCCCTGACAGGAGCGATGATGACGATAATGGCATGGAAGATCAGTGAGAAGCCCCAGATCCTGTAGGTGGACAGAAGGGAGAGAGGAGTGAGAGCCGCCTTGACCACACTGAAAGCCCTCAGCAAGCCCAGTAAGTCCAGTCTGAGGGCGTTGGGGCAATCCTTCCTCCTGCCAGCGCTGGCATGTTTTGGATTTTAACCCTTTTTTTTTTTTTAAAGTTGCACACATCAAAGCACAACCTGAAGTTAGTTGATGGGATGCTGTTTGCTGGCGGATTGAAGTGTTACACAAAGCGAAAACTGCATCGTTACGTACACACACACACACTCATCGAAGGCAGCGTTGCTCAGGAGGTAGTGTGGTCGTCTCCTAATTGAGCGGTAACTGGTTTGATCCTCTAACTGCTGCTGATTTGTTAGTTAACAGAGTGTTAACGAGGCAGCAAAGTTAAGTGCTTTGACTTCCGTAAAGGAAGTCACATGCTGACGCTAAGAAATGTAGAATAAAACACAAAAAGCAAAGATAAACAAAGCCAACGTCTTTGCAACACAAAGACTTGTTTTTTTCCATTTAATGTACCACAGCACATCACATTCAAACTGGTATTGATTGCTGATTTTAAAAATAGTTTTCTGTGTCAGAAATGTATTTAATGTCTGTAAAAGAAATACAAACATAAAAACAGAACCAAACTCTCATTCCAAACTTTAAGCCACACGGTTTCCTCAGTGAAATTATAAAAACATGTCTTTTGCGTTCTTTGTGACAGACCGCTTCAACCTAATCAAAGTACATCAGAGTTACGCGAACATGAGCAGACGTCCAAAAGCAGTTTCCCCTGAGTTAATTCCATCACGTTAGTTAATTATAACAAATGTTGTTTTTACTTGCACAAGCGCAGGTGACTGAGACATTTAAACCATGAGATGCTGGCAGCAACAAAACACAAACAGGATGAGACATCCTTGTTTGACATTTAGAATCACAGCCGTCTCGTCACACACGAGCACATGATCCAGGTTGTGTGGAAACCAGCAAACCGACGATGTGATGACTCAAGTGAAGAACTTCCTCTGTTGTTTTTGGCAGTTGCTGACTTCAAATGAGCCTGTAGTCAACCCAACGGAGTTTTTTTATTCCCGTTGCCTTATTAGATCACATCTCCATCTGCGTGGGTGAGCGCAGACTGTTTGATTGGCAGGTCCCTCATTCCTCTGTTGGTTCTCATGCACCTTGTCGGGATGATTTATAGTGTTATTAGTGCACAGAGTTTTGTTGACGCTCACATCATCGCCAGTTCCCAGCTCTTCTGAGCGAGTCATTAAAACACTTGAAGGTGTGCGTCTCGTACATGACGAGTACGTGCTTTGAGGAAATGCCCCGAGGACACGTCCATGTCTCGGTGTGGACATCACAAGGTCTGAGGGAGCTCCAGTCTGTTTGGAGGTAACGCAGTGGACGTCCTGCCATAGCTGCGGCTCATTACCAGTTACTGTCCTTGTAGCTTGACGCACAGAACGAGATGGAATTGCAAATTCATTGGACTGAATTTCACACATTTCCTAGAGAGAAGTCATGACAACCTTACCAGTAATTTAGTCCACCACTGCTAGACACATTCCGATAAAGTTCTTAGAGGATAATGTTAAAAATGTATTTCCTTAATCTCTCTGCTGGGCGACCTCCTCTGTCCCATAATGCCTCGGGGCTGCTGATTGACATGTCTCCATCTTAAGTCTCAATCACCACTCAGGGTTTAAGTTTGAAATTACTTGACTTTTTTTTTTTTTTTTAGATTTCAGACAGTTACACTTGCTACATCTGCTCATGCCAGCAGAAAAAAAAGTCAACGTCGAAAGGGTCAGTTAAGCTATTAGAGGTTTAAATTGCGTGTTTATGAGGTTGTATACGTCTGGACTGGATTGTTCATTTTCATTTGCCCACAAATACACCACAATTCTTTTCTGAAGATAATCCTGGGTGATGAATATGAAGATGCTGATCCGTCCTGGTGCCTTTTTGTGCCAAATGTTCAACTCTTCTCTTCTGACACAGTGGTTACTGTTTTGCTGTGTTGGTAGGAAAACTTTAAACATCCTGTCTGATATTTTTTTCTTAATATTTTCTGTGCTTTAGAATTAGTTTTCAATTACTCTGCATATTTATTTGACCCATTGTACAGTCTTTCAGTCTTTTGTCTGTGATGTCAGGGTATCTCTGGACAAGTAACCACCTCATCACAGGCCTACGAATTGAACCAGACCTTCCTGCTGTGAGGCGACAGTCCAAACCACTGCTCCACTGTGCCGCCCAGGTCAGATCTGTATTGAGATAAAAATGTTGAGATAAAAAATAGTGATCCAAGACTTCGGCCTCAAAAGCCTGAACAGGAATGAAAAAGATAATGGAAAAGTTGAGAGAAAGGTGACACTGGGATGAGAAGATCAGTGTGTGTGTATTTAATCTGCCAAAGCTCCACATAGGCGGGCAGCAGGCAGGAGAGGGTACCAGTGGAGGGAAGGGGGGAGGGGAGTGGGGGGGGGTGGACTGCTGCCAACATAAATCAGTGTCATGCCCTTGAGCCACACCTTGCTAGACAAGCATGCAATAAAATGGCGTCCTTGCTTTTCTGGACCGAATGTACTCTGGGCTCACAATGAGAAAGTTCTTTTAAGTACAAAGCTCAGAGTGGCTGTGCATGGAGAGCAGTGAAACCGTTCATCAACCACGCTTGAAAACAATTTAAAACTGACAGTAAAGACAGTGTGGAGCACAAATAAATTAAATACCAGCAAGTGACAGTGTTTTCCCCACCTTCAGATTTCTACATTAATCTTGACTCATCTTTTCCATAAAAATCACCAGAGGAGGGTTAAAACAAAGAGAAATCAGGTGGTGCACACATGATACAAACACTAAAATGTTTTATAAAAATCAAACTGCTTTGTTAAAATGGTATTAAATTAAAGATAAAATTCCTTTCTGTCAAATTCCTCATTTCTGTTGAAGGAACTCTCCCTCAGACAAGCTGTTTTCTCACGAGTGGCACCAACTGGTGGCATCGGTACGATTTCAGCACCAGGCTGCTGTTTGGATTCCTGCGACTGAGCTCAGCTGGCCAATTTGCGGATGTTGCTGAGGAGCCTTTGGCCGTACTCCCTGTGGTTGACTGGTTGGACTTCCAGGACGGTTACCTTGACTCGACTTTCATCCTGAGAGAAGAAAAGAAAAGAGTCTCTGCAGTGAGGATGAAATTAACATTATTCCTTAATCAATGACATGAATAACATCATGTGGCAGAGGGCAGTGCAATTCAATCTGTATATCTAAAGGGTTGTAAGGGAAAATATATTATTTGATCTATATGCAGTTGATGTTTAGGAGAACAACCGCTGCGCCATTGGAATGAGAAATACATGAATAGTATGAAGACAGAATTTCATATTCACAGTTGATGTAACAGAAAACGTTTGGGGATTTGGATGCATTGTGCTTTTTTTACACGTGCATGGTAGTTTATCATTTCTGCTGTGGGCTTAAATGATGCAAATGTAACTTCATATACAAGAGAACTTTTAAATATGACCACAGATTTTTGTTTTTGTTTACACCAGTGGCAGCTGGTCCATAGAGGGCGCTGAGCCCCGTCCCCCTGATGGAGAATGACTATCGTCTCTCTGGAGTGTCTCTTTATCTTTACTTAGTAAATAACAACTGCAAATAAATAAATAAATAAATTGCACTTTAAAGTAATGTGGGCAGAATTCTCTAGAATGACTCATAGATAGAAACAAACACACATGTCTGCGTTCCGGTCTCTTTCTCTCCTGGGGCAAAACTACATTTGCCATCGGAGTGTAGCAGCTCAGCCTGTCGTTTGCCTGTTGCAGACGTACTAAAGCAACCATTCTTGTGCGCACGCACAAACACACATGCTTTGTCTCGACATATCAGTATTTAGCTACTACTCATTAAGACCCTTGATCAAACTTGTTTGTCCATAGTTCCTCAGTCATCCGGTGTAAACTACAATGGGGTTATCCCCACGCAGCCTTGTGTCTGCACCTTCTACCTGAACATAATAATACTGCAATTTGTTTGCTTGTCGTTCTCTGTCCGACGTTCTCATTTCTGTAAGAGTATAAAACAATTATTATCTCTACATTTAGCACTGAGATCATCTGCATTGTTTCTTGCCTCACAGAAAATATTTCACACCAGCTGCCACTGGTTTCCACCTATTGTGACAAATCACATTTTTGTTTCCTTGTTAGCCTTTTAAGTTGAGACATTTCATTACCATCCATTTTTAGAAAGAGTGTGCTTTCCTTTTCTTTTTTTCCCTGTGTCACACCTGCACGTCATGGAAACAAACTGAGTCTGCAGTAGAAAGAAACACCAAAGACATGACTCACAGACGTCCTCTCTGCTGTTTGATTCAAAACAGAAAACTTTGGACTAGCAACCGCTGAAAATAAATCCTAACGACACAGACGAGTTCTGTAATGACGTGTACGTATGTGTCTGCCGGGAACTGCTAATCTCTGTTCATTCATACAGGAAGCTGATTATGTAACTGGCCATTAACAGCTATTCTGAATTTCCCAAACGTTTTATTGCGCCTCTCCGCCTTTCAGGTGCGACTTTGACCTTGAGAATTTATCGTTCAAGCGACTGAACCAGATGTTTACAGCCACGGCTGCAGCTTTGGAGCGTGCAGTTTTCCTGAGACGTAAATGTCACTGTTACATTCAAGTCCTCAGCAGGTTTGTGAAATTATGATTACATTTATCAATACTAGATAGATCTCTCTGTATCTCTCTCCATTCCGTGTCCTACATGTAGGAGGACGACTGGGTGCAGACTTAGCCAGCAGTAAGAGAAGACTCAGGAGTGACGAAAACGTTTTTGGACTGACACATTCCACAGAAAAGCACCTTTAGAGGAAGGGAAGGGACAGTAAACACAACCCTGATAAAAACACTGGAACGGACAGAGGAGAAAGGGTAAACAAGTATGTCACGTTACTGCTCTTTGACAGGTTGGTATTTGTAAAAACACACCGCTGTGGTAGGAAACAGCAAACTCCCTTGTGTCAGAGCACCTATGACATCTCTCTGTGTCCCTGTACATGTGAATGATACGATTTAAAGAAAGAACCTGTGCGTTTGCCGCTGAAAACATTTTCACAAGTATTTCGAAATGAATGACTCTCTCTCTCTGAACTGCCCCATCCCCCCCCCACTAAACTGCAATTCATTAAAGAGATACATTTATAAACTAACTTGAGGCACATCTGCAAATAATGTAAAACTGGTCTTGTTTGATTCATTTTCTTTAAAAAATGTACTTAATGTCACACCTTTATCCATTGTCGTCAGAGCTTGATTGTTTTAATACACAATTTCAACAGACACAAATGGAGTATCACAGGAATTGGAGATGAGCCTTATAAAAAACATGTCATGAGTCATTTGTTTTGAAATGACCCTGACTACTTCCTGTAATGCACCCCTAAGGAAAAACTTCTCATATACCGCTGCCTAATAAAAGCCAAATCACCAGCATGTTGCAACAACTGTCTATGTGGGTTGTAATGAACATTTCAGCTGCCGACGAAGCATTACATTGTTTTTGTTGCGTCGTAAATGGCAGCGGTGCGCAAACATCCACATGAACAACTCGTGTCATGTCGTGAATCCTCTTCACGACACTAAATATCAGCGTATTCTATGGAACATGAACATCACCGTGTGGGTGGGAGAGCATCCAGCATATTTTACATTCTCCTTTATGCCTTCTGGAACATTCCGCACAGGTGTTGTTGGGGTCAGCATGCAAGGCGTACATTCCGATCATTGTACCCACAGCGGGTGACCCGCAAACCACATTAGCTCCTTAATCATCAGCCAATTAGGCTTAAACACACAATAGCTAAATGCTTATTAGTGCCTAATTAATAGAGCTGAATCCACAGCTGTACTTGTTTCCCACCATCAACGACGTAACACATCCTTTGTCCTCGTGATACTTAATTGAAATGAATTCATCCACTGTGACAAACTGGATGTAATGTGGATGTTTTCCATATTGTGTCTCTTGTGTTGTGGTTTTACACGACAGGGGCGACTTTCAGCAGCAAAGGAGGGTGACAACACTGATCCGGGAAGGAAACAAATGTCACTTGTGGCAGAGCAATGACAAGAAACATTGAAAGTCATTATGTCTCTTTTACTACCTGAGGAACTAAAACACACCACGGGCTGTTGTGCTCCTATTTATAGCGACTTACATTGTACGTCTCCAGCTTGACTCTGTTTTTAAACATGTATGTTTTGAAGTTGGCTTTCTGGAAGACTTCGTCAAACGCCGCCTCGTCCTTGGAAAGAACAAAAACAAACAGTAAACACAAGGTGCCAATGGTGAAGAAAGAAACAGGAAAAGGACAAAGGAGTTTCAAAGAGAGGTTCAGTCCAGTTGTTGATGTGTGTGTGTGTGTGTGCGTGCTCCAGCCTTACTGTGTCTCTGAGCTGTCCCAGTGCCTCTGCACTTTGACCCAACAAGGCCTCAGCTGTCTCCCGGAAGCATGTCACCCACTGGTTATCCCCAAAGTCGGCTAAGTTGGCCTGAGAGTCAGACGGACGAGAGGTGATGAGAGGGTCAGAGACCAGCATGTGTTTGTGGCCGCAGGTTTCGATATTCCTCAAAGTCAGCAAACAGCAGTGTGTGACACACACTGATAATGTGCTCTGAACAGCTCGTGCACTTACAAAAAGTAAGAGTCGGTATTTGAAGTTGGGGAAGTCTTTGTTACACTTCTCACAGCGGTACGTTCCGTTCCCCTGGTCTACAACCTTCTTGTTGCAGGCTGCTGATGGACAGGCCTGGTACAGACAGTTCTCTTTACGCGTGTACAGGACTGTTGCTATGCAGCTGAAATAGTCCGCCTGTGAACAGATCCCATAAAAGGAAAAGGAATACAATTACAGTGTAGTACAGCTTCATAGTGAAACAAAAGCATTCTTCATTCAACGTTATTCCAGCTATTTCCACAGTAATATGGAGAAATCAACAAAGTCAAGCGACACTTGGGTGAATATGTTGCCATGGATTGCAATTCTCTGACATTAAAAATACATGGGACGATTCTCTGTATCAGTCTCTGTGATACACTCACTTTCTGATCACTCCATCAGCCCATTAGGGCCATAGACAGTGTCAGACATCATCAAATTAAAATGTGGAGCATTGTGATCGTTCACATGACTTATTTGATTTGATTTGTGCAAATGGATGTTCTGCCTTTGGACAACTTATTTTCAGAGAATGCTCCATAACCAAACTAATTAAAAAAAAAAAATGTTTTCATGACTTGACAGAAAACAAAAGAGCAGTTGTAGGAGAGAGCGACTGAGGTGACGTATGATGGATCATCAGGTCAGTTTATCCTTTGAATACGCCGTTTGTCACATGTTAAAACGGTACATACACATTCATGTGGACATTCTGCGTTTGTACATGTCTTATATATGTTCCATATTTAAAACACAGGGGATGTGCAATTCAGCCTATTTACATAGTAGATGTATACACATATTTCTGTATGTTTATTTTATCTTATTTACCTTAATTAGATGAGCATGCATAGATTTTTTTCCCCATATTTTTGTTATTTTGTTATTTTCATACATTCATACATTACCTGTTTGAGACAAAAAGGACTCTTCTTCTTTGGCAGTGCAAAGCAAGGCATTATTCATCACAATTGATCTTGTAATACGTGTAGCCAGTATTCCAAAGAAAATAACATTAATCATGGGATCGTTGCATGTAACCGTCGTTTGAAAATGACTTCTCGCCGCATCTCTCTCTCGCTCTTCTGTCACATTCACCTTGACATGTGATTTTTGCTGTTGGCGTAATCTATTTTTGCCTCATGTCTGAAATATTTCTGAATGACTGATGGCTCTTTGCGAGACAAACACTGTTGCGATGTGATGTGCTGACTTGTGTATGAAGAAGTGCAGGGGGTTTTCAGAAGATGAGCTCAGATATTTGCAGGGTTCGTTCACAGCGTTTTGAAGTTTAGGGAAAACGCTTCCAACGAACTTAATTAAGAAACGGACTCCTTCGCTCTTCATGATTGCGTCTAAGGAGTTACTACACAAAACACTTGTTTATTTGAAGGCTGTGATCATTACTTAATACATGCTTCCTCATGCTGACTAAACAGCAAAGACTGATTTATATTGGATATGAAATGGTCGATTCAGTTTACAGTTTAGTTTAGATCAGTTTGATCAGACTGGAGAGTCAGTGCGAACCTGTGGAAAACTGTAAATCCGGGAACATCTTTGAAGGGATATTATGGTATGCAGGGAGAATCGGTCTGAGCATTGGATAGCCTGTGGTACACTTAACAGTGTACGACAGACCGAGATGAGACACCTCATCAAAGTGTTTGTTATGTAGGAGGCTGCACTTGGTAGATGAACAAGACACCAGGTGGTGCTGGCCAGAAGACCACAGTGAGTAATCACAAGTTTACAGAAGAAGAGTGAGACTCACCAGCCAGTGGTGAGTGACCACTGACAGCCCACAGTGTGTTCGGGTCTCTGCCGGGGTAGGACAGGGGACGGGTCACTTAAGATCAACCACAGGTTGACCATTCCCCATGTGGGGGTTTGATTGGTGCCTTGATCTCATTCAGACATCACGGATACTGTTCAGTATTCTCCTTATGGTCTTACATAGTAACTTTGTCAAATACACTCAAAGCCACTAAAGCCCATCCCTTTGAATAAGCAGCGCAGGCAGGACATCTATCCCTGAATTAAGAATGCAAATGAGCAGCTCAGGGCAGAAAATAAAGTGAACAAACTTGGCATCACCAGTGAAACTGTCCAGCTGGTAAATTCACGCTGGTTACACTGCTCCTATTTGACTTCCAAAAAGATCTTTGAATTCAAAAGAAAGTGGAGGGAGTATGAGAATTAGATGCATAATAGATGAAAGATGAGAGGAACCGTGCAACGAATGAATTGTGCTCATAAACATGCACACACACCAACATGCTGACAAATGCATGACTAAAGCACAGGGTTATATGTGAAGAGTCCCATGCGAACACATTTGCAAAACAGCAAGACAATGAAGCTACACTTCTATTTGTTTGGAATTTAGATGAATGTGAATGCTGATACAGAATCAAATTAAAATGTGTCGAATTAGCACCTTAGGCTAACTGGTCAATGAATCAGCTAATATGAAAGAAATGTAAATTGTGGGGTGAAAGGGCGAGTCTCCCATCCTGGGGAGAAGCACAGCATTTGATTTCCATAAACGTAAATATAAATATAAATATAAGGAAAGCACACAGCGGAAGAAGTGAGTCTCATCGGACATGTATACACCACTGCATGCAAACAAACGCACACATGGCTACGCACATTGCACTTGTGCACAAAGCGATAAATATGGTACACACACATTTAAATAAGCAAAGGGAAAATATTCGGTGCTTCACCACAGGGGACTGCGTCTAGCAGGAGAGGGGGCCTGAAACAAGATGTTAGAATTACAGCCAGAATTTAAAACGAAATGCTTTCTAAACAACAACTACGAGCTCGGGCCGGGCCAGACTCATTACTGATGTTGGCCTAAATAAGTCTATCAAAGACTCTCCCTCCAGGACGGAAGCCAGATTCACAACCACAAAGCAATGCAACGGTCGTCCCCCTCCAACGGGAGCGTTGAATGTGAGAGGGCCCTGGAGTTTTCTGCTTCCCTCATCAAATAGTTAATGCCGCCTCCTGTCCCCTCGACCTCTGGAGATACTGTCAGTCAGACTTAGAGCGGTCTGACACTTTCTCCCCACTAGCTAACACTGAGTCATACTCACATAATCGGTCCACCCAGCCATCTACCCAGTGCTCATGCCACACAGCAAGACCCCCTTCAAAACACTTAGAGGTTTTGCTTAATTAGGAGAATTTCTCCCGTTAGCAACGTCTCCCTCCCTCCCTCTCCCTCTTTCTCCTCTAAACTCCACTCCCATGTTTCCGCCCACATGCCTGCCTGGAAGGCTGGAGAGGTGGTAAGGCGATGGGTGGGGAAAGTGGCAATAGGGTAGATCTGGCGGGAGGAGAAGAAGAGATTCACTTGCTTTGGGTGTTTGCTGTGGGCTTGTGATGTTTGAAAATGTTCCCCAGGATGTAAATATAGGTGGTCAGTAAAATCTGGTCCATTGCATCTACCGGTAGACCTCCTGCAACCAACCACACTGCACTGATTTTTAACGTCGGTGTCTTTTTTCTCCTCGATTCCAGTGTGCACACATTAGCCTTGGGCCAAAGACTTTGCCTTAGGTACACTGAGCAGAACCTAAAAGACCAGCATGACTAACACTGCACACAAAGACACACACGCTCTCACTGACACATAAAACTCAGGAGCACAGACTGTCAGGCTGAAAACGCCCCCCAAACCTAGGTATTTCAGTACGTTTTCTAAACCGTCAATAGGATTCAATAGGATAACGTTCATGAAGATTGAATACTGTGACAGTTTTTTCAAAACAGTTTAACTCAAAGAAACATCTCTTATTCAGTCAGGTCTTGTCATTGGATAAACAATGTACACGTACACAGATGACGTATACGTTCCTCTAGAAGAAAAAAAATAGAAAGCTTATTTTCAATGTGGAGGAGGCTACGCACCAACTTTGTGTTTCATATATATTGTGAAGTGATGTGGATGTATTATGCCGAGAACGGTGCGTAGAAAAGAAAATATCCCCACATGCAATGAGCACTGTTGGAAAAGGTCAAACCACGCTGTTTCATCTGATACCCCCCCAGCCCCACCCAACTGGGATCAATATTTCATGACTAATTCAACTGAGAAGGGGGGTGTAAATTAGGATGCAAATTGCATCTTTAACCTGCCCTGCAATCTAATGGGTCATTCTTAGGCCCCTGTGTGTTCTTCAGTCAAGTTCAATCAAATATGGCATGGGGATAAAGTGGGGATAACGTGTGAGTGCATATACACATACATATACACACACACACACACACACACACACACACACACACACACACACACACACACACACACACACACACACACACA
>JBBMJM010189846.1:0-12034 GCA_037832705.1 Centriscus cristatus | reverse complement strand
GTTTCCTTCCTTGGAATAAACGGTCTCCAGTGTTTCTCAGTAGATTCAGTCATTACGGTTTCATCCCTCCTGTCCTGTCCTGCGTTATATTCTGGCTGTGACTCAGAGTAGACAGCCGCCACTCTGGATAATTATGGTGAAACCGCCAGAAGAGCGGCGACTGTGTAGCATTAAGTGTCCCTCTGCTCAGAGCAGATGAAGGAGGAGAAAATGGCTGGTTTTCAAAATAAAAGCCTGTCAGACTCTTGATCATACATTGATGAGAAAACCAGGCAGAGGATTTCCACCAAAGATGATGACAGATTTACGGACTTTAAAGGGCACGAGGTAAGTGGTCTCCGTGGGACCGATGAACTCGTAACAAACCAGATGAAAGGCAGCAGCCTCCTTCTCAGGTCTACACGGCCACCACCTGCCCACCACCAACTTCCTTTTCGACAACGTCAAGTGACGACAGGCGACAATCATCTCAGGCTAAAACAGACACACACCTGAGACCTGCTCCATATTCCACTATCAGATCACGTCTCTGGATAGGACTGAAAACACCTGCGGGGCAGCAGGCCTCCTGGGAATGCAACAGTAACCGAGACAGACTGGTAGATCATCAGCCTCAGCGCAGTAAATGTATCGGGGTCAGTGCTACAGAAACATGATTGTTAACGACATCGAGGAATCAATGTCGGGATTCTTCAGGTTCTAGAATAGTTCCCTTATCCTGAATGTGAAAAGCAGATCGTCAGACTCTGTCAGTTGTTTCCTCTTTGCTGTCTGACCGCAAGCTGACCCAGTCAGTGAAACAACCGTTGTCATGGATACGCACACGGTCTGATACGCACACAGCTATACAACGAGATAAGTGGAGATTTACTGTGAAGATGAGATCTCAGGTTGAAGACAGAAACCTCGTTGGCTGACTTGAACTCATCACTCGTGCGCGCAGACGGAGTGTGTATTGTGTTGTGTTGTGACAGAGGTTCCCTGACGACTGCTGTAAGTGTGACAGACGAGGAGCGAGAATAAGAGGAGAAGGCGTTGGGTAGCGCTGACGTATCGGTGACATTCTGTGACCGGCGGCTCTGAAGAGGTCGCAGCTTCTGGATTTTAATGAGGGACTGCGTCGATGGAACCAGAGACCTTTATTGCTCGCAAGTGTTCGTTTTGACAATCTGTCACTTTCAACCCTACAATCACTTTAAAGGACTGTGGGCCACTGGAGTCTGTTTCATTCAGGAAACATTTTAATGTAGCTGGTTAGAAATCAAACAAATAGTTTGCATCGTTATCCTGCATCCCGGCCCACCTAATGGAGCACGGCCATCGTGCATGTTGTGAAGGATACAACTGGTGAAATGGCCATCCCATGTAAACGTACCTCATGACAGCAGGAAGTGAATGATGAAGGAACATGAGCCAGGGATCTAAGGTGGTCATGTGACTGGCGGAGGACGGTGGGGAGGAGGGAGATGGCACAGGAGAGACTGGAGATGTTGGGGTGTGTGTGTGTGTGTCTTGGGGGGAGGGGGAGGGCGTGCACAGGTGTTGGGTTTCAGTGTGCCGACGCTGCAGAAATGAGTCCCGTTCTGTGCCAAGTTCAGGTCCTGGAGGGGTTTCTGCTCGCTGGCAGCGGAGAGGATGAAGAAAAGTTTGCTGATGAAACCAGTAAAAGAAGCTGTTCTCCTGTGTCCCATGCTGCTGCGTCTGTGTGTCCTCCAGGGAAGGTGTACGTCCACTGCAGGGAGGGCTACAGTCGCTCCCCGACCATGGTCGTAGCTTACCTCATGCTGCGCCATAAAATGGATGCCCGGCTGGCGGTGGCCACAGTGAGGCACAAACGGGAAATCGGCCCAAACGACGGCTTCCTGCGCCAGCTGTGCCAGCTGAACGAGAGGCTGGCCAAGGAGGGAAAACTGAACGGAGAGGTGGGCAAACTAAAGACCAAATGAAAAGAGGAGAGGCGCGGCTACTGAGACACTCTCCCATCATGCCTTTCACTGCTGCTCTGGAAGAGTGACGCTGCCCCCCTACCCCCACCCCCTAAATCAAACCAGCACCCATCTGACACACGAGGGGTATCAACACACACCTATCTGTGTCACTCCCTCACGCACACGCACTGCTCCGTCCGAACACATCATCGGTCCTCTGCCCCCTCCCATATTCGCCTGGAAAGACGCCTCACTGCTCGTACCCGACATTCTTGTGTTGAGCTCCTTCAAGCGTTCCTTCACGTCGCCCCCATGTCCAACGTAGTCGTACCAACGAGTTATAGCACAATCATTCCATAGAGTTCCACTGCCACCGGTGTCTGCTACTCCAAAGTTTTCCAGCAGTAGCGTAAACGCTACGTCACACACGACGCAAGAGAGAGAGTCTGTGACCGCGAACCCAGGGAGGAAAGTCCAGAAACATTCCACGGCGATGGAAGTTTAGTTTGCTCACAAACTCTTTATCTTTGTCCTGTTTTATGCACAAACGTTCACATAGAAGCTGCTGCTGTCTTCAGCAACTGCTAAATTATTTCGGGGAGAGGAAGGGGAGGAGGGAGAGGATCAGTCCGACGTTCATGAGCAGTGTCGCAGCGTGCAGACCAGAGGCCTCTGTTTGAAACTGTCAAACACATCACAAGAGAAGGATGACAACCCAACTTCCAGAAAGTTCCAGTCATCCTGCCAGTGAGTTGTCCACTGCCAATTCCCTGACGCAGCCAGTCTCCAGTACCGCTGTTTCATCAGTTTGCACTTTTATGCACACAAAGCCTTTTTTTCCCTCCCCTGTTTGTCCGTACTGAAACATTGCAATATATGTCAATACCCATCAGATATATAGAATGTAACCACATGAAATATTCCGGCTCTAGTTATTCCATAGCGGCAACAGTAGTTCAAACAGTATGTTTTGATGATATTTAACAATACTGCATCTGAAACGTGCGTAGCGAGAGGAGGGAGCGTTTGGAAACCCTGCAGCAGGTCAAGAAAAACGAATCCTGACAGGCGTTGAATTCTGGGAATGTTTGGTTTGATGATCACCAAGACGTGAACTCTTGTCTTGAGAAAATGGCCCTTGGCATGTTTACGTGACTCCAGTTGTCTGGCTAGAGAGAAAAATAACCTTATTATTGGCACTATTTATTCCTCCTTCGATATATCTGTACACATGAATATATACACGTATACTGTATATATATATTTAAGTGTTGACATATATGAATGTATGAGCAATGTGTCTATAACGTGTAGCTGTCGTCCGTGTGTCTTATATATCATGTTATCGTTGTGACGTCACAGAATAACCAACCTTTTCTCTGTACTTCCATCTTTTTTTTCTTTTTTTTTTTCTGTTGATGACATACATTCATGTTCCAATATGCCACGCACGTAACGTTTTGTGTCAATTTGGATATTTACCATCACAATTGCACACAAAGTGGCTTTTGGTAGCGCAGGCGGAGAGGACTGAGGCATGTGGTCATCGTGTTCTGTCGCGTTTCCTCCATTTATTCCTAATTACGCAGGTGGCAGCGCAGAAAGCTCACTGTCGTCACTCATCCCATCGACTCCTCATTTTCAAACGCCAATGACTTCATCCAAGCGCGTTCCTGTCCAGCTGTAGTCGAAATACTCACCACCAGAGGGAGCTGTTTCCTCAATATTCCTGTGTTTATGGGAAGTATGCAGACGCCCCCCCCCCCACACAGTTCATTGAGTTTATCTTCTATAAATGATATTTATTTCTCTCACTGAGTGCTCTGGATGGAATGGGAAATGACCAACAAAGGTGCCGTTATCAACCACTAACTTTCTTCACTACTTTAACATTTAATTATCTTTTGGTTACGTATTGTGACATTTAAACACACAAATCGACCAATATTTAAGCGGTAAGAGTAAAGAGACTCTTGTTTTTATAGCTGGTCAGCACATTAATAAAACCCATTGGTAATTGTTGTAAAATCACTGTAAATTTACAAGCAGAAATATGAAGCAAAGTATGAATAGTGTATTTTCAGCAGACATTTTGCAGTGTAGGAATTCATAACATTAAAATGACCCTGTTCCATTTCGGTGGGCTTGGGCCTTGGTGCTGACTATCAGTGCGATCACTTGTTTATACGGCTATGATATCTCAAAATGTTGCTTCAGAAGTGGAATGCTGCCATTTCAGCATAAAACGTCACCTACAAATTCTATTCACACACACACACACACACACACACACCACTGTAATAACATTGGTGTGTGCACCGGCCCTTCTTCACTCCAGGGATGCATTTCACAACCTGTGTCAGCAAACATTGAAAACAACTCTGATTGTCGGTCTACTTCACATGTGAAATGGTTTTTCACGAGAAATAAATTAGTACGAGATTTTTTGCAGGAAAGACAATGTCTCTAGGAAATTGTGATGTGTCATAATATTTTTATAGAACAAACTTTTGAGTGGGGTCCAAATAAATGTCAAATCCAGATGGACTTATGAAAGCAGTGTGAAGACCCGACGAAAACTATTCAAATGCAAATAAAAAAAAAATATTTTTTTTTGATAAATTTATCTGGCCGAGTTGCATTGAAATATCAAGAGTAGCTGTGACCTCTGACCTCTGGCCAGGAGGAACCAGCAGAGAATACTATCACAGGGAGGTCGACTGGAGGGCAGGCTGATGCAAACTTCAGCAGCTAGAGCACGAGTGCAGCCGTGATGTCTCTCACGAGGGGCGTCACGACGTGTCCTTCCTCAGTCCTGGCTCTGATTGCGGGTTCATGCGCCGGTTGTTCCTGTCCACGCTCAGCCCCCGTCGTTTGGCCATCGCACACGCTTGAGGCTCTTTAAAACGGTTCACTTGATTTTACACATCTTGCAACACGTCAGACCTCGTCCCTCTGCTGGGATTGTTGCAAGTGTCTGGCAAGACGAATCAGGTGCAGTAGTTCAAATTTGAGATCATTTTCAAATCTAATACAGCACATGTGTTGTAAAATATCCTTCCGGCACCTCATCATGAACCTTTAAACCACACAGTGCCCTAAAGAATGATCATTATCACCTACTGTGCATCAGAGAACCCACTGTAAACCAGGATCGTGTGCTACGCGACCTATTCAACCCCACCGAAGCCCTTTATCAATGTCGGTAATCCTTGTCGTCATACAAATGGACATTTCCATCCCCTCTACACAACAACTGCCCTTTGAACACAAGAGAATTTTGAATCTTTGTAAAAACCAAGGCTGCAGCTCGTCCAAGAAGAGGGTTTTTTACATTAAGAGCATCGACTGCCGACACCCGCCTACTTAAAGAACCATTTTTTGTTTCAATCATTCCAGACAGGAGCTGATTTTTCTGCATTTATCTTGTAGCCACTACTGAAATGACTGAATTACAAAACGGATCGACTTTCCATGAAGGCTACACAGCTGGTTCGACACTTATGCATCAGTAACAGATAAACACTGCCACCTGCTGTTCTATATATGTATGTGTAGGTTTTTTTTCAATAGTTCTTGTCAAATGGTAATTACGACACGTTCATTCTGACCTAATGTTTTCTGTCACGATTAATCCTGTATCGTTTTCTTCTTCCTGAATGCAAAACTGTTGTCCGTATATAGCAAGGTAATTTTTTCGGTTACCAAGGTAACAGCATTGTTTCGTGGGTCAAACCAAGGTACGCTACATTATGTATCACTGAGAATGTATAATTGAAATCAGTGTATGTCATCGTAGATACTGCGTGTGTAACAAGAAAGTTGTGAGTTGCTGTGTTTTCAGAACTGACTCCGATATGAACTTCTAGATTTGTTTGTCAGGGGGGTTTTGAACACTAACACACCACCAAGGCCAAAACCTGCTTCTGTGGAAGACTAAGACTGACATAACTGATCAAACCTCATATGATTCAAAGAGTCATATAATAATTACATGAATATATGACACCGATTGCAGATTAATTTTTTTTCATGTTTCCTGTTTACCTTTTTCCTTACGGTCTGATTGATCACTGCGTTTGATTGTAAATTCAACTGTTTTTTCTTTTATAATTTAATTTAGCAAGTTATTTAAAAAGGCATTTTAATTGAAACTATTCTTGCCTTCACTGGGAAGAGTCAGTTCATTTATTTTTGACATGGTGGAGGTTTATGCTCTATATGCCTCTGGTTTGTAACAGAGTGGGATTTGCAGAACAAAAGTTTATAATTTTGTTTTCTCTGGTTAACTTTAATATTTTGTTTCCTTTGGTGAAAAGGTTCATTCTTTCGCTCTGGTACTATGTTTTGTGGGAAATGTTCGTGAATGTGTGACTTACTCATGTTGTTTTTCAACGATAAGCCACCGACAGTCAGACAGTACTGGGACAGACAATAATTGTCATTAATTTCTAGTGCTCATTTTAAACTGACTGACTTTCCAGACTGGAGGAGGAATTAGATGACTAAATCATTCAGATGGAGCCAGGTAGTTTTGTTTTCAGTCACTAATGTCAATAATTTCCTGTGATTTCTGTGTTCAGATTTATGGTCTCTGGTGGTGTAATTGAAAACCCCTCCGATGTTTAAACCTTCTGTGACTGACATCTGATATCTTACATCATTGAAACTCATCTGGCTGAACTTGGCCACGAAGCCTCTGCAGGAAACGTGTGAGAGAGTTCAAACAATCACAGGAAATTACTAACAAATACATTTTGGCCCAGGTGAGGCGCTGAGACCACAGTTGTCATCTTATTGCTTCATTTCTGATAAATGTTCTAGCACAAACGAACCCACTGCCTGACTCCTTCTGGAGGCCGTTACACAGCCAGTGTCGCATCTTGTCTCGTAGTTTCTGTCCAAGCGCACATGTTGCAGGAGGTGTTGGCGGCTTTTGAATCATGTTTTGAATCATGACTTTTCTTATTGTTTTATGCGTTGATGTAACCACGTCTGACATCACATCCCAATAAGGACACAGCACTCCACCCAAAGCCTTACAGCAAAGATCGATTCTGTCAGTGTTTTTGAGTTCTCACGTCACACAGTAGGAAGGGACAGCTCCCTTAAAAAGGACGAGACATTGTTGAAGTGCACTTGATTTTAAATTGTTTTTTTTTTTTACTGTGGAGAAATATGTTGTTTCTCATGTTTAAGAAATAAATGGCTGCGGTATCAACGTGCTTCATTGGCTCTGTGAGTTTTTGATGACGGATGAAATCAGAATGTTGTTTGGTTTTGCATCTTTTAAGACACACACAACCTCCTGGAAGTTCCTTAGACGTCATTGTATGAAATCTGCTCTTAAATTAAGAATCGAGTCAAATGTATTTAAAAAACATGTTCACCAAAGTGCTGATCAGTTAGCAATTTAACTGACAACTAACTTTTTAACAAAAGAATGTCATAAATCAAAAAGGGTGTCAAACTGGAAGGTGGTTCCATACGAAGGGAGTCCGGTAATTTGTGGTTTTAGAGCCTCGAGGAACCACAAGCAAGTCTGAACTCTGGGAGCGTGATAGTTGTAATTCCTTGGAAAGAATGCTGTAAAAAGACATGGCAACTTGATGGCCATAGAGCAAAACCGAAAAAATGTACTTTTTTGAGGAAGCTAAAAACATCTCCTCTCCCAGAATGCTGTTTGTTAAGTATTCACAGTACAATGTACAGTAGGCTGCTTCTGGACGATAATGTCTTAAAAATACAGACATTATTATCACACCGAGTGTGGAGGAGGGCTACCGCCACTTGTCCTGCATCATCGAAATGCTTGAAACAGCTTAAATGATTTGACTGAATAAAATGTAGTATGATCTTTTGATGGTGTCTGGAATGTCGGACCGGTGCAGTGACATATGTCCACTAGGTGGCGGCAAACCGCTTTAGAACGTCGCACAGATGAACATGAAGGACAAATGACATAAATGCATTAACAGGAAGAGAAGGAACACCAGGAGGGGGAAATGACATCAGCAGTGGGAAGGGGATCAAAAAGAAGAGAAAAACCAACAGTTTTCCACGACCAAATTTCACCATGTTGATGCAAATGCTGCGTTTCACAGGCACACCTGGGACGGACCTTTAGCGAGGAGGTTCTGACCAGCACCAGGTAGCCTCTCTGCCTTCTCCACAGTCCTTTCCCTCCACAGCCCCTCACATAACAATTATTGCATCCCAGCTGTGTGGTCCCTCAGGGGCCCCAGTAAACCAGAGACCTCCTGCTTCCACTCAATTCATACTGAAGCCACGATTTGAGGTAGTTTTGATTGATGTTGCAAACCCCCCACCCCACCAAAAAAATGTTTCATTATTTTCTGTAGCACAGAACAATGTGATGTTTGATTTTAACAATACAATGACCTCTGCTTAAAAAAAAAAAAAAAGCAACAAAAAACTCCCCCCACCAGATTGTGTGATGCGAAATATGCCAGGTCCAGAGAACCAAACATGGGTCAGGAAGCAGCCTGAGTAAAATGGAGGCATTACGAGGAGGTTATAGGTCCCTGTGCAGCATTTTTTAAAGGAGTAGTCCAGGATGTTTGTTCCACAATCTCATCAATAACCACCCTGGGCTCAGAATGATGAAGTGCCATTTATTCCAGCTATGTGGAACAGCAGTTTGTTTCCAAAGCCGGAATCAGAGCAGACAAAGTTCCTGCGTTCAGTCCACGGTGCAGTCTCGTGTGCCGGTGACAGTTTAATTAGTGACTCTAAGAAAAGACTCACATGTAGTCAAGATGAATTTAGTTTCAAGGACTGTGTTCCTCATAAAAAAGGTCTGGGACACAGAGCTGTATAGTTAAAATGTTTGAAAATTGCCTGTTCTCCTGGCGATATTCAGAAACTGACCTGGTTCGGGCTCAGTGAAGTCAGTAGGAACCGACACACTGAAGATACAAATCAGATATTTTGTTCCGAGGTAAACCCCTGCTGAACGACAAACATGAGATAAGCCCCGCCCACTCACAGCGCAGCTGCGTTGTGAGTTGAACAGGAAAGTTGACGACGGCCACATCATCTTATACTGGATCAACACCCACCATCCAACGGAAGCTCTTTCACCTTGTAGAGGGCGCCACTTTGCATATTTAGCACAAAAGAAAAAGTATCGTAAATGGAGGTGAAGATGTACCAACTGGTGACATGTTTCAAAAGTTGTTTAGTTTTGTATTACACACATTTGATATTCAGTGCACATGGAGCCGGGTCCCTCCTCTGCTGCTCCTTCTGAGGTTTCTTTCGGGTTTTTTTTTTTTGTTGCTCAGTTAAAAAGTTTGTGTCCGGAAACCAAACTCGTTTTATTGCCAAATATGCTTTTAAACATAACCAGGATTTTTTTTTTTCTTGCTGCTATGGACGGAGGGTGTTGTTCATGTACACACCAGGGCTTCACGATTCTTCTTTCTTTTCTACATTAAAATCAAACTGACTTGACACAATCTATCAACAGAGGGTGAAACAATGAATGCAAAGATGAAAGGGTCTGCATGAATTCATGTGTTGTTCCCATCTGTTCTCATATGGTCACAGACACACATCACCTTTGGGTGGAGGCTCGTGGTGGATATCTGTTTATGGGAGAAAACTGGCCAGAAACAAGGAATTCAATCAGTTGCGGACGATCCTGCTGCCTTTGTAAATGATTTAGCACATGAGAATGTCAAATGCATACTTGAATAAGTGACTCAGTCCCTCCACATGCTTACGTTAATGCAAAACTACTTAGAATATTCATCTTCCTCTTGCTCCAGTTACGGATTGGAGGTGCGACGAAGCCAGAGTACCCAGAGAGAACCCACGCAGAGACAGTGAGAGCATGCAGTCCTTACTTAGAATATGAGTTGAGTTAAGTCAGCTGGGCAATAATTCAACACAGCCTATTTTTGTGTACTTTCATCTTTGTTCTCTTCTCGATGGCTTCGCAAAATCGAAAACATATGATCTCTGTAAGATCCTCCTAACATCCCACATTCGCACTCAGAGGATGGAGTGATGGGGAGAAATGCACATCTGTGGCGCAGCACTAATTATTAGAAAATACTGCGAGACAGAGAGAACGGGCTTCTCCAGCCGATCAGTTCTCAGATCTTCTTCCAAGTGTCTATGCCCGTGGTGTTGCTCGTTTCATCTCCTGCGCTGTTTTTAACTGCGCTCGCTGTGTCGTACATGGATCCTGCAGGTTCTGCGTTTGTACATCAAACCGCCGAGGACAAGTAGGACAATAAAGCTGACAACGCCGGCCCGGGCAGAAGATACTGCTCCAAAAGGAGCACATAAATCATAAGAACAGAAAAATATAAACCACAAACAAAACCGACACAATAGTCGGAGGCTGTCGAGTGACATTGTTGAAACACAGACTTTGATCTGGTCTGAAACTGTTCTCACAGCCATGCTAATTGCAAAAAGCTGCACATTATCGTCCCATGGTGTCATCAGACCGAATCTTTGCACACGCTCAGTGGTCTGAAGCAGCAGTAGGTAACTTTGGATTTCCAGAGCACATAAGCTTAAAATAACTGTTCATTCAAGTTAGAATTCAAATAAAAGTATTTTATAGCCATTTTATAACTAGTTAAGATTGATGTGCCCTCTCATAGGAATTCAATTTGAGTCATAGTTTTTATTTAAAAGCGCTCCCAACGGGAGTCTCTGTTTTAATCGTCCAACTGGAGGAGATGGACTTTAAATAAAATGTACTTTTTGCGCCCTCACATTCACTGTGGAAGCGTCGTATGGCGTTGTTGCAGTATGTGTGTGATCATGTTGTACGATGGCTCGTGTCCAAGTCATCCACATTGAAGAAGGTGCAGGAGAGCAAGGTTCTCTGGTAAAAACGAGTGGCTGGACTTTCTCAAGAAGCGACTCAATGGGTGGGCTTGGAACTGACTGCAAACTGCAGCACCTTTACATGACAAGCTGAGACGTGACCTCTTTTAATACTTCTGCTTATAATTAGCCTCCATTAGATTAAATACGAGCGCAGTGAATTATTCTCACATGCTTGTTATTGTTTTATTAAACTTGGAAACGCAGGGATCCTCAGGCCTTGGCTGTCTCCGCACAGACAGCCCCGGTGACTTTTCCTCACAGGTGCTGTTCGCCGAGCCTGTTTGTACTTTCATGGTTAATTAGCGCAACGTGCAGAGCATTCTGGGAGTTTTCACATCCAGGAACAATGTGCAAGATTTCTTGACTAAATATATCACACCCCCCTGCTGCAGATGTTTGCACAGGTTGGGCTCAGGTGACAAAGGGAAATGATTTGTTTTACAGGGATACAAATAAAGGCAGTGATCTCACAAGGAAGAGTATGTGCAGGAATCTGGCAGATGCAACAAAGCACTAAAATACAAGCTGAGGTGATGAGGTAACGAGCCTCAGGTGAGAGAACGCAGAGGAAGCTGATTGGTTGAAGAGACAAGACGAGACATGGGAAAGCTGGGAGGCTGGAAAACTGGGAAGAAAGTAACATCCCTGTTTAATTACAAAACAAATACAGCTGGAATCAGTTACATAAGTAGAACAAAAATAAAAATTAACTTACATCTGCTTGTTTTACATTTTAGTAACATTATCAATTGCATTAATTAGAATCTGAGCAATTTCTGCAAAAACCTGTAGGTGAGATGTCAAATTTCATTTATGTTAAATATTTTTAGGGACAGTGGTTTGCGGTTAGACTTAATGAGGCCACGAGTTGTGACCTGCAATAATTTAAATGATGTTCATTCATGAGTTTTAAAGGAGTTTGACAGTGGATGGTGTTGCTGTTAGTAATCAAATGTAATTCAGTACTTTCTACCATGGTCTGGGTGAGTACTCTGTTCTGATTGGCTGGCAGCTGTGTGTTAAAACTGTGTAATACAGACTTAGTTCTGGACAACAACTGGACATTTGATGAGGGAAACAAGTAAAATGGATGATTTTAACATTTCTTTCAACTTTTTGGAGAGGAAAAGAATTCTGAAAATGGAACAGAGAAGTGACACTTGAAGAGAAGAGCCGCCCAACGTGAGATGAAAACATAAAATAATGATCCCATGGAAAATGACCATGGTATT
>JBBMJM010189740.1:0-16198 GCA_037832705.1 Centriscus cristatus | reverse complement strand
AGAGATTACAACAAGGTGGTTGTCTGATGACACATCGCCACCATCACTTATAGATCCCGCCATGATGCAGATATGGTCAATCTGATCCCAGATCTCCAGGTGGCTTTGTGGATATGTTTGTGTGGAAAGATGCTTCCTCCTGTCACCAGCTGGTTCAAGGCACAAAGGTCTGCAGAGCGCTCACCGTTCTCATTCATCTGTCCCCATGGTGTCCTCGTAGCCAGTGTTGTCTGGTCCGATCTTGGCATTTAGGTCTCCCATCATTATGGTCATGTCTTTGGCTCCTCCTCTGTCTGTTGCTGCCTGTCGCCGTTGATAGAATTCATCAGTCTTCTCTTCCTCCATTGGTGGGCGCATAGCACTGTCTGATGTTCAGCTTGATACCCTTCTTCTTGGTGTAGATGCGAGAGTTCACAGGTTCCTAGCTGTCCCCCCCATCCTCTATGGATCCAGTGTACAGCTGCTCTCCCAATGAAAGTCTCAGCTTTCCTGTCTGCAGCCACCTTGTCTCACTCAGTCCGAGGACCCCGAACTTACAGATCTTCATTTCCCTTGCTACTTGATGGTTCTTGCAACTTCATACATTGTCCTGATGTTCCATAGGGCTATTCTCGTTTTTGTCCTGGATGTCAGAAGGGGGATTGGCCTTGCAATTTCCTTCCAGATTTCGCTGCAATGTGTCATGGGTCTCGGGGATGGAGACCCTTCCTCTCACAGAGGAAAATTTTGGTTGGTTGTCCTCGATGCTTCTGTGACTTGGTCTTTTTACAGGTAGGGGTGTAGACTCTGTGCAAACCCATATAACCTCTAGGTGAGGTGATCCACGTTTGTCTGACCTCTGTCTTTCAAATTGACCAACATGGGTGGTCCTACCAGGACTTGGCATAGCTCTTCAGGTTACTGCGGTACTCAAGTCATCACAGCACGACAGGGGTTGGCCCTGTGATGTTTTTTTATTATTATTTGAATCGTAAAACCAAAAACAAACCTCCATCCCTGGATTGGCTCAAACCACCGACCTTTCGGTTAAGTGCCAAACATGCTAACCACTGCCCACACAGACCGTCTGCAGCTGATATTGGAGTTATAGACACAGATGCTGAAATGGTCTAAAGTCAAAATGATGAAATCCTTCAATCCTGGATGCAGATGGAAACAGATGGACGAAGCACTAAACGTACTGCTCACAATAACATTACAGTTATTTCTCTACTCTAAACTTGAACTTATTCCGCTTTTTAACATTTATTTTCACTCATCATCGGTTTTTGTATATGGTTGCTTTCAGACAGAAACGGGTAAGGCCAGCGGGGGTCAGGTACATATCACTTTGTGACATCTGTGTAGCTCGGATTCTTGGATGTGCACGTACAGTGTAACGTTCATTTACTCACCGTGCTGCCGAGTGGGTGACGTCACATTCCTGATGCAGGGTGTCAGCTGGCTCTCGCCTCGTTCATGCGAGGAGTCACGTGAGCGGTCGCTGGACCGCCGGCGTTGCTCACAGTAATAGTCTGCTCCTCCTCCTCCTCCTCCGGCTCCTCCTTCCACATCAGCAGGGGCACCGGCCCCATACTGACTCATGGTGATGACCCGATTCTGCTGCTGGCCGCACTGCCTGTCACTGAGACCGAAGACACACGCAGACGTGGTTTATGTGCACGCACATCGCTTCCACTCTCTGTGGCAGGTTTAGTAAATGAAGTTTGTTGATCTGTGGTCGGGGGAGGACCTGAGTGATCCAACAACCAGCAACAACTGAGACGGCGGTCACATGACACCTCCGAGTGTGTGTGCGTGCTATCGTCTCAGGAGTTGGATGTTAAAGTGAAGGTGTTCTTCCTGCTGTTGACGCCGTCTCACACTCACACACACACAGTCAAAGTGTGACAGTGACAGTTGTCTCTGCCGTTGCAGAGCTCAGCTGAGAGAAGAAGAGCCAGATAAAGTCTGCAGTCAACTCAAGTGAACTCTGCAGGCTGCACGTAAGAATAACACACTCCGAAGGAACATTACTCCCCTGAACGCACGCACGCGCGCACACACACGCACACACACACACACACACACACACACACACCGTCATGGCCTCCATTAGAGGGTGTATCCATGTGAAACAATCTGAGTGAGTGGAAGTCACTTAGGTACAGAAGAACAAACGGACTGTTCACTGGCTCCTCAGGCTGCTTGTCAGACATTTCTCCTCCGTAACATCAGTCCACCTCAGCGCAGAGGGACTCCAGAGGGTGAGGACCCCAGAGAGAGACCTACAGCTGGTTCAAGGAGTAAACCTGACGGATTGTGGCATGTGTGGACCTGGAAACACCATCAAAGTTCACTTTGTATACCTTCATTAAAAACAGTCTCCGATGCGTTTGGGTAACTTGGGAGATTTGAAATGGATCAAATATGCACTGAGCCCAACATGCTCATCTCCATCCGGGCTGTTCACTCGCACGTATAACGGGAACGTGTATAAAGGAAACGGCCATTGGGACTGGATATGAACAAACGCAGCTCGGATGCTGCATCCATACAACTGCTCTCCTTCGTCCGTTCATTCATTCATTCATTCATTCATACATACATACATGCTTTTCTTCTTTGATAGTCTGCTAATCACTGCTTCACTACACTGCACACATCATCACATCGGTCGATGACTTTCTTAATCGGAAGTCAGATGTAGGCTGGAGCCGGGGTCAGTATGGACATTTGCAGCCACTAACAACCTCATTTTATTCATCAGTAACTTTAGTCAACGCGCCACCTGATGTGCCGCAGGCTGCAACAGCCGACATCGATCAGACCGAGAGGTTTCATCAACCCCAACCTACGCTGTGACATCATTTGTTGGACGTGTGGCGTCCAGTATGTTCACGTTACATAAATGAATGAATTGTAATTACGTGACGTCCGTGGATTATTTCAAAGTAAAAGCACATTCTGCGACGTTCTACACACGAGCGTTCGGTGTCAGACAGGACAGGGACAGATGCAGTGGAGGCACGTTATCGACGTTTAAAGCCACGTGGACACTTTGCGGGCAGACGACTGCCCGTGCAGGAGATGAAACAACATTAATGTTTCTCAGGAGCAGCGTGTCTGCGACCACAAACTGTGCTTATGTCCGACAGTCCCCTTCCTCTAACCAACGACGAACCCTGAAGAGACGAGCACAGCGGTAGAGTCAGCTCATCTCTCTGTGCACTCTGCACCATCACACGCTAAATCCAAAAGTTTGAGTTTCTTGACACAAGAAAGTAGCCCGGCGCTATTTATGAACGCATTCATATTGAATGGGTTTCTGATGAATTATTTGGTGTCATGTCCCGTGAAACAAAGCGACGTGCTCTGTGAGCAGCAGCAGCAGCAGCAGCAGCAGCGCTGAGCGAATGAGGGCAGACACATTCAGTAATGAAGAGCATCTTGCTCCTTCGAGAGCAGCTGTTTCTGAAATATGATGATGACCAGCTACTGGAGGCGCTGGCACCAGAGATGGGAAATTGGAAACAAAGAAGGCGTGGAGAGACGGCGAGAAACAGACACGTCCGTTGGTAATTTTACAGGAGCCGTGAGCACATGACGTGGTGGTCTGACGTCTACGCCGCACATGTAAAACCAAATGCAGATTTACCACGTAGGTTTCTATCAGAGGAACACGTGGTCAAGCTGGTAGACGAACAGACTGACGAGCAGCTAATTTATTCAGCAGGAATCACTGGGACGACTCAGACAGAGCAGACGCTGCTGCAGCGGGGTCACAGTCTGGTGGCAGCACGTCGCCTCGTGTTACCACGGACACAGTCAAGGTCGCAGACCGGGTTTGATGCTGCAGCACTGACACTTTTAAAATCGACATCAACACTGTCGGAGAGCGATAGAAGTACAGGGAAGATATTTCTAAAGCACAAAACACATACTCAGGTGGATCATGGACTGATGCTTCGTTCACTTTTGGAGTTACTGAAATTGTGGAGTTTCGCAAAAAAACTGGAATGAAGGAGGACAACGGGTGTCAAACGATACAGATTGGTGTTGTTGGGTTGAAAAAAGAAATAAAAACACCTAATGAATCAATGCTTAAAAACACACTGTCGTGTTTACGACGCGTCAGCAGGACAGCCGCAGACCCTGTCGGTGTCCTTGAGGACAGATGTCACCACAGAGGTTTCAGTAAAGGAACGGCAGACGCCCCGACCATGTGTTTTAGACATATTACTGAAAGCAAAACCCGTCAAAGGAAAACCACTGACATTTTTGCCACATGTCTGATGTAACACTGTGAAAATCATCAGCCCCCCCCCCCCAACTGTCCCACTTGAACAACACTGGGATGAAATGCTGCAGGTATTTATAGTGGTACTTTGGGGTGGACTGGTGCTTGACACGTCATGATATTTCTGACAGGATTTTCATGTTTGGCAGGAGCGGGACCATAAAAACGATCAGCAGCGGTTTATGGCCGAGCAGCCGCCAGCGGACAGAGCAGCGGGGTGAAGGAGGGAACAAAGGGACTGAGTGGGCAACGTTTCACTCGGGGCAGGGGGCTCCTCTCCTCCTACACACACACACACACACACGTGAATGTACAGCAGCTTACATTTCACTTTCCTTATTTCCTGTTACCGGACCCCCCCACCCTTCATGTCCCTTCTGCCTGGTTCATCACCAGCCTACTGCAGTCACAGCAAACCCTGATGACGCTTTCTGCTGTTAAGGACCAGTCTCCCCATCAGTCTGAAGACAGAAATTCACGCGAAAAAACATCCAAGGCATACTGGCAATCTATTAAAAGCACGAGGTGAGAGCCCCCAGAGGTGAGGGTCCCATCAATTATTAAGGGGGCTGCTGAACCCAACATACTGGTGGATGCAGGCAGGGAAATGTGCTCGGTGCAGCCGTTTGGGCTGAAATGCAGGACGGGACAAACCCTCGTGTCCCGACAGAAGACGAGTTCTGTAGATCTGGGCAGCAGACAGAGCCAGGGGGAGTTCCAGCAGGGACACAACAGCCAGTGATGCTCTTTCTCGACACTAATAACAGGTTATTCATCGGAACCGGTGGGTTACACTATGACAAAGCAAAAAAATATATATATATGGATGTGCAAGAACCTGTGTGCACCTACCGGTCGGTACCACAGAGCCAAGTAAAGACAAAGCAGCAGGGGATGACAGGGGCACAAAAGCCTTGTGCTCCTCCGAACAAAGCGGGCTTGCAGGCAGCTTCAGCATCCTCGCTCATTACTTTCCAACTTCATCAGCATCCTTTCACACACTCAACCGGACTTCAGCACGCTCGTGAACATCCACCATCTCGGTCCAAATCTTGAATTATGTCCGCAAAGAGCCCCGCTCGTCATTCGGAGTCACCGGGGGGACCTGAAACTGTGAATGGCCGAGCGCTTGACTGAATCAGAGCCATGCCGCGTTCAGGTGCGGCTCGTAAAGTCCCCTATCTGACCGCCGGGTGCAACGAGCGGAGTGAGGAAGGCCGTTGTTAACAACGTAACCGCTCATATCGGTTCCTGAGGGGTTAAATATTATCCACGGTCAATTTAAGTGTCGTCAGCAGATCAGACACTCGTCGGCAGTAAATAGCCTTTAATAGTCAGAATGATCATGACAATTTTTAAAGGACATAATCGTATCGCCGCTCGTGTATCTCATTCAGCCGATCCCATTCAAAGTGTAACATTCAGACTAGTCCCATCGGGACTCGTCTTTCAATAAGCCCCTAGTAATTGATAGTTGTTTATTCCACTTATTTCCGCAAATCATTGAAGGCAACGTGGAAAGTGTTTTCCACACTGCTGATTTCAGGAAAAACCTGTGTTCAAACAGCTACATGACGTCGAAATCAAACACGTGTAGACTTTTGTAAACGGGCGAAATCAGCGGCAGTTTTTTTCTGTCAACAACGATGGTCAGTTAATACACACGCTTGGGGGATTAACGAACATCTGCCTGGAACCAGTGTCCAGAACAGAGGTCCATAGGACACTGGTTCCAAGATTATTCTTTTCAAGCGACCAACAAACTGAATCTGTCTGAACAAACACAATAAATACATCGGGGTTTTCAGGGTTTCATTAAATAATGTCATGAGTTAGCCTGAAATCGTTGTTTGTCATCGCGATAAGTCATATTGCGGTTGCGGTTACTTAGTTTTTTGCATTTCTCAGTCACATACAAGTCATTTTACGCCGTTCTTTGATCCTCAAGTAAAGTCAGAGGACTTCTGACTTTTTGGTCAGCCTGACATAACTGGCTAGCAGCATGAAGCTAACGTTATAGTTGCTTCAACAACAGTTTAAACATGTTTTTTTTTTACCTCCTCGCGTGTCATTTCAACTTTGCGTTTTATCCTGTTGCTGAAAAAGTCCGCCGTGAAGTCGATCAGGACACAGAAGACAATAAGTTAGAAAAATCCGTGGACGCATGCGGCATTAACTTCTGTTCTATGGCTGCGAATCTTTGTTTTGGTTGGGGAAGATGGAATCTCGCGAGACGAGAGGTATCGCGAGAGCTTCTTGGTTAAGCATTGCCCGGCAACATGAATAAATAATGAGACTCTCGAAAGTAAATAATAACATGAACAGCAGCGGATTTCTATATGCTCAATGTTACAATTATATAGTGAGTGTCTGTTGCTGAGGTGTAAATTCTATGATCGAATTTTAACTTCAACACATCAAGTGAGAGATTATCTTCTGCAGTTGGTCCACTGTTTAATCCTACAGATTTCTAGACACAAAGAAGATAAAAAAAAAAACAACAGCATTCCAGAATTAAGAATGATATTATTGGTCCAATTTCTTCTCCTCCTTTTCGTATGTTGAAGAATATAGCTCTTAAATCAAAGTGCTTACACCACTTATTTCCTCTTTACAGCATCCCAACCTTTCTCTTATATCTAATTCTAAAATTAAAATATGGCTAAAAAAATACAAAATAATAGGAGGACTAACAACAACAACAACAACAACAACAATAGGATATCTGGCATTAAACATAGTTTTAAAAAAAGGTGCTGGAAAGGTTGCGGGGCAGCCACCATAGTCAAAGTCCATTTCAATCAACCCCAATCTGTTTCGGGATGACAAACTTCTCCAGTCGTTTCAAGACGTGCGGCATCTCCCCACTCGCATGCGGCTCCTGTGGCAGCATCCTCCCCGCCGGGCGGCCCGGGCTGGTGTGGATGCCCCGCAGCCTCATCTGCAGCCACTCGCGACGCTCCTGCACATGCTTGTGCTGCCCAACGTTGTGCATCAGCTGCACCTCGCTGATCGACCTCTTTCTGTATGAAGATTCGTGGAATTGAGTGGAATGTAATCACAATGCTGTGTGTGTGTGTGTGTGTGTGTGTGTTGGGGTACCTGAGGGGGCGCCCATCACTCAAAGTGAACAGGTGGAATAAACCGAGTGAGATGAACACAACTTTACAGACCAATAGTCGCATCATGGCCTTGAGCTGTTAAAAAATGGACATCAGAATCAGAAAACCCTTGAATCAACCCACAAATCATTATAATAAATGACAGTAATGTTCATTTTTGCTCTCAGATATTACTTCCTATTTATTTCCTATCCAGTTTCTTTTTGTTTAAGTTCATTTTGTGATCAAGAAATGTCTTGTGAGGGTTTTAAATAGCTGTCTGCTGACCACTGGGCACGAAAAGGTTAAAAAATACATTTCAAATATGCATTGAAAAGTTTTGTCCAGTTGCATGTCTTTTCTCAATCAAACTAAGAATCAAAGCCTCTTTCACATCCACATCATGAAGTAAGTAATCAGTCCGTACCTCTGGCGGTGACCTGTCCTCAGGCTCATGCATTCGAGCGGTATTATTCAGTAGGTGAAGTCTGCTCTGGAGGATGTCTCCATCAGGTATCACATGCTCCGGACTGCACCTCCTTTTATAGCCCCTGAGCCATTCAGCCATTGATGAGCTGCCGTCATCACGGCTGATGATGTCACACCTCCTGCCGGTGGTGTCAGCACAGGAATGACAGCACCTCCTCTGATATTCAGGCTTTAAACGTCCTCATACCAAACCAAAATATCCTCCACCCACCAGCGTTTATGGTAACGGCTGCTTATCTCCGACCAAATGTGGTCAGCGTTTCTCATCCATATGTAGATGATCGATGCAGGTGCCACTTTCCAGTATCCATCACTGTTTGTTTGTGAGAACGTCCCCTACATGTCTCCCTTCCTCCGTGTACTGTCCCCATCTATTCGCCACATCTGATGTGACCTTTTTTGTCCGACTCCCAGCCGGCCTCCCAACAATGGAGCCCATGTTGGCATGGATTTAGGACTCTCATTGACCATTAGCGTGCTTCCTTGGTTACACGGGCACTTAACTCAAGAATTAACATTGTTGTGATGAGTTCTCCTCCCAAAAAAAGAACTTTTACCCTGACCTGACGTCAGAGAAAACATCCTGAATCAAAGCGTGAGTGGAAGTTCAAGAGGTGTGTCTGGGGAACGCTGCTGTCGTCAGATCCTGATGTCCTGATCTCCAGGGGTGAGTGAGTTTATGTGTGTGTGTGTATGTGTGTGCAACTCATCAGTGTAATAATATAAGATAAGACGATACCTTCAACATGAAATGAATGTGACAATAGTTTGTCTCCTGGAATCAATGTGGCCATTCATGTATTGATGTGTAAGTACGAGAACACACTAACGTACACATGTTTCATATTCATCATCATGTATTTTCATCAGTCCTTGATTGATGGGTTCATCCAAACAGCTCAATGCTGGTAAGAAATACCTTGCAGCACACACACACACACACACACACACACACACACACACACACACACACACACACACACACACTAGCTAACCACAAAGTTATGGGTTTTCTAAATGTGGCACAAGCCGAGAACGGCTATGTCATGACCCCGAAACTCTGTGAACACGTCACCCCTCAGTTGGTATGAAAGACAATTATTGTTGTTGTTGTTGTTTATGTTCATACTGTCCGATGAAAAAAGAACCATGACAGAGTCAGTATTGAAGCCGAAGACATTATTCTTCTAATCTCATCAAAGAGGTCACAGCTCTCAGCCGTTCTAATTCTTCTAATATGAACATTAAATAAAACATGAATTGTCTTATATTAGCCATTGATGTCTGTAGTTTACATACCAACTTTACAGGATTTAAATGGATAGGTGAAGCCTTTAACAGGCGATGACCTCCATTGACTTTCCTGTCATGTTATTACAGCCTCAGCATGTTTAGATGACATCCACTGAGCACGTTGACCTCTGACCTCAGTTTCGGATCCCGATCCTGGTCGTCCTCATTACCTCATGCTTCTTCAATGTGCAGCATGCAAAGGCAACAAGGTGCGTGGGAACGCTTCAAAGAGAAGAAGATATCTCATCGGGCCCATCAGCAGTGTGAGATGAGTTTCAGTGAGAGTCTCTGAGCAAAGTGGAGCTGCAGACAAAGAAGAAGGACTCCGTGAAAGGTGGATCTCTCAAACGTGTTCAAGAAATGAGCTGCGCCAAGGTTTTCAAAAAATTCACTTGACTTGACTGAAACAACTCCGCACTTCAGACTGTGTTCTATTGTCATAGCGTCGTAACACACCACCAGTCAAAGGTGTGAACAGACTTTCCCGTTCAAATGAGAACATGTGTCCAAACATCTGACTGGTGGTGTGTGTGTGTGTGTGTGTGTGTGTGTGTGTGTGTGTGTGTGTGTGTGTGTGCGCGCGCAACTTGTACTTACATGTCCATGGAATGATCCAAACGACGTCCAACATTCAATGGGTTCTCCTTCCACCGACGCACGTCTCTGAGCAAATTTTCAAGGAAAACATAACGTAATTGACAGAAATAATAAAGAAGGAGATATTATTATTCAAATTATTAAACATCTACGTGTCATGTCTTCGGGCATGGTTGTAAAACGTGCATCTAATAATACAATATAATATAGTTTCAGTGCCATATACACATGTTCATATTTAATCAGGTGTTTGTGGAAAATGTATTTTATAAGTAGTTTGAGAGTGTGAATGTCTTGTGAATTTCTCTCAAGTTAAGAAATAAAGTATCAATATCAATCAATCCAGCCCAGGAGGTCACTATTGGTCAGACTGACTTTACTGCAAAAATAAGAGGGCGTGAGACAGTTGTTCCAACTACAGTCTCAGTGATATTACTTTATAATGAGAAAAAAAAAAGAGATAAACGCTTGAAATCTGTGTGCGTGCGTGCGTGCGTGCGTGTGTGTGATTAATCTATATGGAAACATACGTTTACATTTTTTCCAATTGACTTACTGAAAAAAAAATTAATGATGATATTCTAATGTATTGAGATGCAGTTGTGTACTTTTACATAGGTCTTCTTTGGGAGGAAAATAGACAGAAATTGTTTCCCCTGATTCCCCTTGATTAATGTACGTGAACATCTCACCTTCAAGTGACGTGCTTTTCGGAGACGCACATAATCCATTGTTGCCAATTTATCGACTTTGTATCGCTATTTAGCGGTTATTCCGACCCCTAGCTCTTTCCTCACCAAAGAGCGAGTAGGAACAAATCTGGCGTCAGAGACAGTCAATGGAGGAGAAGCTGGAAACACTGAACGCACCACGACCTGAAGGCGGGACATGCGGCTTCTTTGAAGTGGACGTTGGCGGCAGATATCGACTTTTGTTCCTCGTCATTTTCAAGTTGTATTTCTTTCAGTGACATTTTGTCTCACAGTCAGAGTATTTAGGCAGCTGTACACCCGTGTATTTGTACTCGTTGCCGCCGTGTAAACGTGGAAATGTCGGATTCCAGGTGTCAGTTCAGGTGAGTTACAATACAATACAATAAAACACGCAGAGCGTGTGGTTAAAAAAAATACTCCAGTGACATCGTCAGCTGAAAGTTAAGAAGTGCTGCAGAAATGTTGTCAGTTTTATGTGATGAAAAACAATTTCCCCCACCACAATGTTAGTTCAAATGATATTTTTTGCAGGTAAAGAAAGCCACTGAACGTGTCATTAGAAATTATGGCGTCAACTTTAGCACTTTGTATGACGTGTATATTACTGTTTTATGCAGGAACCACTGTGTTTCCTGCTACTTACACCTTACAGCCGGAACCATGTGGTGGTTTTCATAGACACATGGATCAGTCTTTCTTCTTGGTCAAAGGTTCTGGATGGAAAACTCACCTGCAGATATTGTAGTAAAAGATACATTAATGCTGATTACAGCTGGTTCTGAGGCATCTGACAATGTTTACAGCTGAATTCAGGGAATAATGAGTTGGGGAGAACAAAAAGGAGGTTTAGAGATTTAAAGTAAGAACCAAATATAAAAAAAATGAAAAAAAAAAAAAATAGATTCCACAGTAGAAATATTAATAATTGCCTCAAGAAATCGGTTGTGGATGGAGAAATAATGCCACGTCAACTCAGAAGATTTGGATTTTGTTCAGATTATAGAAGCTTTGTTTAACTTTTATCACAGTGGAATTAATGGATGCAGGGATTATTAAAGATATGGTGACTGGGATCCTTTGAATAGTGCTTTCTATTCTACCACTGTCATTACTTCTTAACGAGTGATGGTGTCTGTGAGCATGAGCTTCTGCTAATCGTGTGGGACACACATTTATGTCTTTCGACACGTTCCCCTTCACTGTATTCGACATTTAGCGTTTTTATTATGTCCCTAGTGACGGGGAAAACAGTTGTTTTGGGGGAACTAAATCATTAGACTCTGTAAAGAGTCATTCAAAAGAGTCACAGCAGCACCTGCTGGATTAAACCACTGAAGATGGCTCAGGGCTCGGGTTGCATAACTACATCCACAGTGAATCAGTGAGTCAGTGAATGTAGCAGTGGGACTGATGTGGAGCTGACTGCCTGTGAGTGCTGTGGGGATGGGGAGAGGCTCACGGAAGCTCCTGCTGCTGGAGGACAGGGACGTCAGAGCAAGTCTCTAAAACACCAGCAAGAGTCGTTAGATTTGCCAGGAGTCGTTAGGGGGTCTGAATACTCTAAACACAGCAGCAAAGACACAGAGTCAATGGTGACGCATTTGAGAAGTTTCGTTTTCAGTGTAAGATTCTCTTCAGTGAGTGAATTGAACGCAGGGAACGAACCAGTGAATCCGGTTCACCCACAGCAGTTCACTGTGAAATGAACGACTCTTTTCAGAAAGTGATTCAGTACAATTTGTTCAGCCAAAAGAGTCAAAAGAATCGTTTGCGAAACACGACCCGTCACTGAGTTCTCGTCAGGAGCTCCGTCAGAGGATGGAGTCAGTCAGTCAGAGGATGGAGCAACGTTTCACCCAGTCATCACATGATAATGCAGATCAGCGAACAAACTTGTTCAAACTCTTGTCTCTCTGTTCCACAGACTTACGGGCGGCTGCAACAACGACGAGTTCTTGTGGAAGTCTGCTGCTTCGCCAGAGAAAACGAAAAGAAAGGGAACAAAGAGAAGCAAAGCCGACGCCAAACACGAGGAGAACTTGTCTGTGAATACGAATGAAAACCTGAAGAAAAAAAGAAAGAAAAAGTTCAAATTCAGGGAGGAGATGCAGGGAAAGAAAGACTCGAGGAAAGAAAAGAAGAAGAAAAACAAGAAAAACAAACTGGCTTTGGATTTAGACAACAGCTTAATATTCTCACTGGGCAGCTATGCAGCTGTGACAGCGGAACCTGGAGGATGGAGTCTGAGCAGCAGCGCCGAGGAGTCCAAGAGAGATTGCGTGATCCAAGACGTCGACAAGCAAAGCAAGAAAACGGGGAAAAAAGTGGCGTTTGATTTACCACCTGGCTGCATTCGCATAAAACGTCCAAAATTGACCAGTTCATCTCTGCCCGTCTGTAAAGACCACGAGCCCTTAGACCAGGAACCTCTGAGGAGCGCCGATTGTCCACAGAGCACGGAGATGGACCACGACTCCCCGCAGACCCCGAACGATGTAAGCAGCCAGGATCTGTTCATCACCCAGAAGAAATTCCAGGCGTCGCCCTCCGAGCCGTCCAGCGGCGACGGCAGCGAAGAAGGTGTGAGCGCCACTCCTCAGTTGTTCAAGTGGCCTCACCGGGAGCAGCCGGCGTCTCTCAAACAGCTCAAGCATCAAGGAACCAGCAGGAGGCTGCAGCGGCCGGAGGAGGGGTGGTCACATGGGGAACCGGACAAGGGCCAAGTGTCCCCTCTGTCTCAGAGACGTGGAAACACCGCCGAGAAGCAGGTGTCACCCCCATCAGGCGCGGTGGACCCGCGCTCGCACGCGCAGACACAGACACGTTCCCGTCCTGCGGCTCCTACCACCTCGACGGTGAGTGTGTCCACCCAGACGGAGAACCTCTCCAGCCCCCGGCTCTCCTCCTACCTCAGCTTCTGCCAGAGAACTGGACGGGCGGCACGCTGCGACGACATGAAACCTCTGGACCTGAGTCTGCCACAGAGGACGAGAAAGGACCCGGGCCTGCGTTTGAAGACCGAGGATGAAGAGAAGTGCGTCAAACAGCGACCGCTGTGTTGTTTGGAGATCGAAGGCGACAGCAGCCGTCCGTCCTCCTCCTCGGTCCAGGAGGACGCTCATGGACGGTCGTGGAAGTCTGCTGACGAGGACAACGGTCATTGTCCCAACGGCAAACATGACATGACCCAGGTGAGACCACCGCTTCTCCGTCTGACATCCTGTAGGTCAACACGTCTGCTTCCAGAAGGTTCTCTGAAGCAGGGAGAACATGCAGACGCCCTCACGCTGTTGTTTTTCATTGAACCTTCAGATGCGAGCTGTGCAGATGAGGCTCAACGAGTCCTTCTTCTTCAAGCCGAAGGGGGAGAGACCGTCGCCCAGACCAGAGTCCCCACTCATGAAATTCAGCCAGAGCAGAGAGAAGAAACACAGGTAGAGTCGCTGACGTCCACCCGGCGTTTGTGGACACACACATTTTAGACTGAAGAAGCCGTGCTGAGAAGTCTATGAGCAGAACGAGAAAAAAGATGAGCAGGTCGCAGATCACCTGAGTTCCCGTTTGATGTCAAGTGTTGCTTCTATAAAAGATTTGTCTGTTGTGTTGTTTCCAGATGTTTGTTTTGTGGTTCAGATCATTATATTTGTGTGCTTCTCGAGACAGTTTGTTAAATGTATTTATACTTAACTGACATCTGTTCACATGTATGATATCGAAGTTGAATTAAAAACTGGTTCATGTTGTATGATGACTGTTTGATTCCAGTCATTTCCTTCAGGCTTTGGAGGAAGTATTCAAACGTCTCCTCCATCGTGACCACAAATGTCTGGATAGGTACAGCTGCAGTTGGTATTTGAGGGGAAAAAAATATTTCATAAACTGTTTCTATATTGTGACAATTGGAGGTAGATCATTCTGGAAGATTCATGCTGGAAAAATCCAGCTCGACAGTCGTTCAAGTTCAGCTTAAGATTTTTTCCCCCACAGAACTCCATTCCATCGTCAGTGGAGGAGAAATTTAATTCCTGCTATGAATGTTTGTCTACACAAAAATATAGAATATATATATATATACAAAAGTAATATTACACATTTAGGAACATTCAAGGACAAACACACACGATTAATATCATTTAATGGACAAAACATTTTCCATCCTCTCAGCCCAGAAGGTTCTAACGCTCCCGGAGGGTTAAACAGCTGCTGTGACTGACAAGAGCCCCAGAGACGAGCCTAGTTGTGCCTGAAGAGCTTCATTCCCATCCAGCTCCACAGGTGGAAGAAGACGTAGACGGGAATGGTGACAGGCAACAGCAGACTGTAGAAACACACGCTGCCGCCGCTGGTGCAGCCTCGAGGGAAGTCGTCATCCACGGCGGCAGAGTAGAACAAACCCAACAGCGACAGTATGGGCACCAGTCCGACCATCACGGACAGGGAGAACATACTTGCAGGTGCCTCTGTGTGCTTGACGATACTCCAGCGATCGGTCTCCTCCAGCACAAACAGTTTGTCTATCCCTCTACTGGCGCGCTCGAGGGGTCCGTGTCGTTCTGGAGCAGTCGGGCTTCCTGAGGGATCATGTTAGGGATTCCGTCAATGATTGGGTACGCGATGCCCAGCTCTTCATTGATCAACTCATTGGTCTTCTTATCAAACCTGGACACAGAAACAAGTGTTTAATATTCATCAGACGACGATTCGACAAGCGAGTGCCGGGCCTGTCTGCTCTGTCTCCAGGGACCATGTGACTGCCTATCTCACCAGATGGGTCACCTGACATGGAGCACACTGGTGCGCAGAGACATTTTCTACAAAGTCCTAATGTCTCGCTCATGTCAGGCTGTGGTTTACCAAAACTGCTGAGTCAGTATGTGGCATGTGTATGTGTGGACTGTATAAAATAAGCAGATGTCACAGTCACTTCGCTTGGGGGCCACTAGAAGTCACAAAATGAACATTCTGCTGTGTTGAACACACAAAACCATTAATTACGACTATGAGCATTTGGAAAAATATAAAATATAGACGGAGATTAATAATCAGATGGATGATAATGTAGTTTCACAAGGCTTTTGGGCAGAAAATCTTTCCAGGACGACGTTCTCAGCAAACAAACGGGCAAATCTAATGCAGTTAGTAGTTGTGAAATAAGATCTGATGTGAAGATCTGACAAGGAAGCAACGTCATCAGGTACATATCTGTTGAACCTAGTTCGCCCCCTGCTGGCCACCTGGAAAGATGCAGGTTCTGAATCAGCAGGGTGCAGGGCGCCTTCGTCATTAGGTCACGAACCTTCACCAGCTGTGGCATATCATGATAAAACTGCCAGTTATTTTAACGATTTAGTGTGTCAATCAATGTGTTATACGGGAGTCCAATATTAAACGAGTTACGTGCGAGGTCGTGGAGAACGTGTTTTCGTTCGTCTGGAAGTAAATTCCATGAAAGTTTCCACCTGTTACCTCAGAGGTTTCTTTGACAGCGGACATACGAGCACGTCCAGCAGGGACACGTCGAACTGCTGCGGCACTTCGACCTTCACGTCTGTAAACCGGCGGACGGAGAGACAGGCGACCTGAAGTGTCTCAGCTGAACGTCTGTGATTCGCGACGCGATGAGGAACAAGAGTTTCTGTCACCAAACGACTCAAAACACTCCGCAACATGTCCGGAACGTATTAACCAGCACAAAGCTCCTCAACCGGAAGCAGGAAGCAGTGTGT
>JBBMJM010189107.1:0-15517 GCA_037832705.1 Centriscus cristatus | reverse complement strand
TCTGTCTTTCTCCTTATTTCAGTTTATACGGGCCATGAGGAAACTCCGTTGTCTGTCTTACAGCTAGGTGACGTCATTGCTGAAGAGCCCTCTAGTGGACAGAATGTGCACAATCCCTTAAATGATAAAAACAGAATCTGAGCCGTAAATGTATGAGTATATTAATATATTGTCTGGAGATAAAACTGATAGTAGTAAGTAAGTTTAGATCTATAGTTCCTCTTTTTCAAATTGTGTTTTGTGGAAAAGTGAAGTTTGATAATCGAGGTTCCTCAGGGAGGAGTGAGGTAGAGCATTGCACCCTGTAGCTCCACCACCAGATGTCACTAGATCCTACGCACAGGAACTTTAAAATGATAAACTCCAATCCATTTACCAAATAAAAGCCTTTCATCTTTCAACACACACACACACAAACGCACACACACACACACAAACACACACACACAGTGTCCTTGAGCGACATCATCAGGGTGTGAGTGTGAGCGTGAATGGGTGAATAAGGTGCACTAGAATAATGCAGGCATTTGATGCTGTGTAGCGGGGGGGGGGGGGGGTTTTTGTTTTTTTTTAATGGACGTGCGATCCAACACTCCATGAGGCGTGAAAGCCCCTAAGGGAGTACGAGACCTACGCATCCACAAACCAACTCCTTGGCAAACAGTTCCCTCCTTCCTACTTCAACTCCTTTCCATCCCTGCTCACTCAGAGGAAAATGATGTTCTCTCCCAGAGGCAGGATTGCAGTTCTTTCCATCGGAAACTGACATCTCCTCTGTGCAAGAAAGACTTCATGTCCTCTCCACAGTCTCCGTTAGGAACCGCTTTGAATGCTATTCTGGGACTTTCTGGAGCCTTTGACTAAAAATGGCCGACTCTCACCATGTTATTCTGTTCTATACTCTGTTAGTATTCGGCATCAAGGATGCAGTTCACACACTGAACAAACTGTAGAATAGGATCAAACAACTCACTGGAGCTCCAGGAAGACCTGCTTTCCCTGATGGTCCTGGTTCCCCTTGCTTGCCCTGAGAGGAAAAAGAAAAGAGAGAGAAATAAATGTCGACAGGAAGAAAAATGTCTTCAGTCCCACTTGATGCCCACATCTATCTGTCTGCTTGACACTGTGCTGAGTCGTCTGTGTCTGCTGGAAACCACTCACCGGCTCTCCTCTTGGTCCGATGAGTCCCTCTGCTCCTGGAGGTCCCTTCAGTCCCTGCAACAACAGAAGTGTAACAGGAGGTGAACATTGTAGAGCATCTAAACTTTGTTCTGTCCAGCGATACGGCCCCAACAGAGACTTTTAGCAGAGTTGGGAAATGATTAAGGGGAGGAGACGTATTCAGTGAAATGTTACATCCTGGAAAGTGCTGTGATTCCGTTTCCGCTACTTGATGAAGAGGAACAGGACAAAAATCAATGTTTTAAATATGCGCAGCTCTCATACTTACATATTTTACACTCCCACACCTCCAGTGTTTTATATTTATTAAGTTTGGATCATATGTTGTTGCATCTTATCAATCAATAGAGGACTGGCTCCAGACAGTGATGGGGGAACTGGGAAGGGATGCTGCAGTGTGAGGATTTCATAAAAAGAGCCTGGTTCTGGGTACGTGTATATTGTTAATAAATGCATGACACTTCAAATGTAGCGCTTGCACATTTCTTCTGTGCTTTCCGAGTTCATCCTTCTATCTGGCATCAAAGCGTTTGTTTCTTCTCTGCCCAGGAAACCAAGAAAAACACAGGACTGAGTAGCTGAAGCTGGATTTCTACGTTGTTCTACCTTCAGTACGTGTACATGCAGGAAAATGCACATCGCAGTCATGACAAATGTCAGTTTATGCACGGGATTGCACATACGTCCTTTCCAGATTTGCCATCACGCCCAGGCGTTCCAGGCTTTCCATCTTCTCCCTGTTTGGTGACAGAAGCATCATCATCTACCAAGGAAACTGTGAGGTCTGATTTTAGAAAGAGTGTATTTGGACCCAGATGGGAGTTTTGTGTCATGACATTTAATCACATCATACTATTGGTTCATTCATCCACCCAATAGCAACAGTCAATAGTCATCTACAACTGTGGTTCACAGGAAACACGTGGGAACTTGTCTTGCCTTAAGCCCTGGAGTTCCAGGTTCTCCTCTGTGGCCCTTAAATCCCTGCGCAGGAGGACAAACAACAGTCGTTCAGTCGTTTGCTGCTATTGTTTTATGTCGAGTCCATTCATGGGTCGTTACTTACCGGGAGTCCCCGAAGCCCTGAATTTCCTGGTGGTCCTGGCTCCCCTTGTTTGCCCTGAGATTAAAACCGAAATGATTTGAACTTCACATCCAACCACATACATCTTCATAGAGAGTGGAAAGCCAGCTACTGAGTTCCTATTTCTTCTTTAACCAAGTCCCCTTTGGATCTTCTCCCACTTACCGGTTCTCCTGTTTCACCTGGTCGGCCATCTTTTCCCATTTTCCCTGGCTGACCCTGCAGAGCACAGGGATTTATTGTCAAATTGCAGCGTAAAGAGTTGCAATTGTGTTGAATTTAGAGGTTTATAGTGTCTGGAACAGGGCGATGTGTACTCATTATGCTGGACACAAAATCATTTTTCTTACAATCAAGCCAGGCAGACCTGGTGGACCCTGGATTCCTTTGAGACCCTCTTTACCCTGATGAAAAGAAACAAACAGGTCACTGTCAGCAACGAAAAAGGAATGATTAATGGACACTATTATTACACAGCCAGGCTGACCTACATGCTGCATTTTTTTTTTTTTTTTTTTCAAACAAAAATGGCCTATACACCAAATGCTGCCCAACCTTTTCTCCAGGAGATCCAGGGGGACCGGGAGGTCCAGGTTGTCCATCATTTCCCTGAAGGGGACAGACACAGTGTCACTGTGGGTCAACTGAAATCCCAGCGTTTGAGCTGCCCTGTTTATAACATTTTCAGACCTTTGCCAAGCAAATAAATCAAATAAAAACGACAACAACAGGAACTTACAGGTGTGCCCATTATTCCAGCAGGACCTGGATGGCCGGGGGGGCCTTGGTGCCCCTGTACATAAACAGAATAGTGATTTAAACATGACGACTTAATTACAGGCAGGAAAATGAGAGATTCCTTAATTATATAAATACTTTTTCTCCTTTATCTCCAGGTGTACCAGCAGGTCCACGATCACCTTTTATTCCCTGTCAGGCGAAGTAAACAAACACTGCATTACCTCCATGCATCCATGTGTAAATCTATTTTTAGGATGTGAGGGTAATGAAACCCCTGTGATTGACCGAAGCAGCTACTAAGTGTTCAGCCGTAGAAGAAATGAGGCTGCAGTAAGGGCGCTAACTTGCCTTCCCGCCGTCTGCTCCAGGGGGCCCTTGAGGTCCAGTTAGTCCCGGTGCGCCCTGCAGTGACACAGAGCATCATCAGTCTCTGTCCTTCCGCAGTCACCAGGTTCTTAATGTTAACTGCTGCCCCCAGAGGAGGACAGTCTAATGATGCAGACAAAGCTTTCTCCATCCGTCACACCGAGCGTGATGGATGACAGCAAACATGTGGGTGCGACCTCACGCGTCGATTAGTGCAAACACAGCCGAGACAGACAGACACTTAATGATACTCTAAAGGTGATAGGATGAGTTATATACAGGTGTGTAACGGTGTTATGTGGCAGAGTTGAGGCTTTTATCCTACTTGATAACCATCTTGACCATTTTTCCCTGGAGATCCAGGGTGTCCTTTATCCCCGGGGACTCCTGGGAGACCAGGTGGTCCAGGTGGACCTGCTGGGCAGTCGGAGCAAACCTTCTAAAAAGGTGGCAGAGACATGTTGGTGGTCAAAGTCTGGAGAGACATGAGCGAGATCTGAGATGTTTTTTTTTACCTTGAGATCGAGGTCAGAGAGGTCTGCTGCTTTTCCCTGACCAACAGTGGATGAATGAAAGAATGAGTTAGCATTGAGTTTACAACATACGCTGCCTGGAATGTCTCTACGGATCGGAACATTTTTCATTTTGGAACCTGGATCTTAGGTTTTGCTCCTTGGATACAGTCGATTTATGTCAGTCCCTCGTCTCACAAAGGCATTTGTCTAGATCCCTCGAGTCAAATACTGTGATATCTGCTGTGTTTGGACTGTGTTTCAAATAAAGCTGTAACATGAAAACAGTTATATGCATATAAAGAATATAACAAATTCAAAGTGAATTTGTGCTGAGCGTAAAGAACACAGTCAAATATAAGTAGGATGATGACACATCATATATACAGTATATCACTGAACCGTGTGTGTGTGTGTGTGTGTGTGTGTGTGTGTGTGTGAGGATACTTACAGGTTCACCTGGTGACCCCTGCTCTCCCGGCCTTCCTGGCAGACCCTATGTTTGCAGCACAGTCACATTTTCTATCAACTGCCTGGTTTGTTTGTTTATCACGGTTATTTAACTGTTTGTTGACCACTAAAACATTCAGATAGTTACTCAGCCGTCCAAACCGGTGTTAAAAATCAAATGGAAACCATTTATTATGTGCAAAAACTGTAACTTGGCGCTCACATTATGTCCTGCCGGACCCTGAGGACCGGCAATTCCAGGTGGACCTCTCAAGCCCTGAAACCCAGATAAAAAGATGTTAAAAACAAAAAATAAATAAATAACTTGTCGAAGATGTCTGCTTAAGACCAACTTTACCGCAGGTCCAGGTTCCCCATTGTTTCCTGAGGGCCCCTGTAAAACACGAGTCGTTTTAGAAATACAGGACCACGTCTGAGAGGGGCCAATGCGGCGGCAGCGGCGGGCTCATACCGGAGGTCCCACTTTCCCTTCACCTTGTGGACCCCTGTCCCCCGGGGCCCCTGGTTCTCCTTGTGACCCTGGTTGGCCCTGGAGGAGGAGGGACAACTTGACTAACACACACGGGTAATATCGCTTAGGCTACTCGCAAAGTGTTTGACTTAAAGTGTTGATCCAAGAAAATGGTGTTTTTTTAATCTTAGAAAGACACGCTTGGTGTTTTTGTGCTGAGGAGAGAGAATCGTCGTTGGTGTGGACGGGTGATTTGACACCATAAATCCTGTAAATGCTCCTGTCCTGCTCCTTCCATTCTATGCCCTCGACATCAAGCTCTTGACGGCAAAGAGCTGCTGGTCATTATTAGAGAAACGGTCACAGGGCGGTGGACATAGAAATTGCTTTTGCTGTTTGCTGAGGGAAAAAAAATGAATTATTTCTCTCATCGCTACTTTTTTCTCTCACAGTAACTTCTGAAGCTCACAGACACACACGCAGCTATTTTCAGAAATGTCTAAAAATACATTACCTTTGACCCCGGGGGTCCTTGGATTCCCTGTGGTCCAGGATCCCCCTGTAACACCACAGTTCACGTCAATTAAGCTGCCTGGTACTGGAACACCTGGACTCTTAATAAGTGCGAACGGGCATTCAAGTTGGCGTTCTTCGTGCGTGTGTTTGCAGCAGGGCCTCGGGGTAGCACCTGGCAGCCGTAAAAACCAAACCGCAGTGAGTCAGATCTGGTTTGCTTCTGTGTTACTTCCATGTCGTATGTCTTAACAGTGTTTTTTCCTGTTTTGTTCCTGCCTCATCAGCAGGACGACCACATGTCTGAGGCGAAAAAAAAAAAAACGGATGAAGGAACATGTGAAGCTGCAGTGTAAAATGTGCCTACTCAAGCTGGTTCTCTTCGCATGCTGCCGTTATATTGTGTTGTGGTTTCAACTTGGGTACGCGGCGGGGGCACGTGTGCAATACAACGGACTCTTAATGAGCAAAGCTGTTTGGAGCAGCAGAATGTGAGTGAACACACACATGAAACAAGTGTTATTTCCCATCATCCTCTCATCATAACTTCCCATTTCATTAATCCCTTATTCTAAACTTGCCTCATTTATTATTTGGTGTCCTCACTGACCGAGTGGATTTATACCAAAAAATGTTTTGCATTCGACTTTGCCTTTGCTAACTTGTTGATGAATAATTCTGACTTTCATCAATGATGAAAGTAGTGACCTTTAGTCTTAAATTACTTTCTCTCGTGGTCTCTTCATCCTAATTACATATGTATTGATTCATGGACGTCAACATAGTGTGTTTCTCTTGACGTTACACTAAATACTCAATGACAGGAGACGGATTTTGTGAAAATGTGTAAAAGGAGCCATGTAATTCTTACGCGTTCACCGTCTTTCCCCTTTCCTGCTGGTCCAGGAGCTCCAGTCAAACCAGGTTCACCTGGGGGGCCTGCGGGACCCGATTGTCCCGGTTTACCCGGATCACCCTAAAATGTGTTCAAATCAGAAGAATTGGGACCATAATACTTCATCACCGCTTACATCATGAGTCATCTCTGTGGTACTTTCACATAAAACATCACACAGTTGTGACTGAATACTGAAATGAAATATAAGAAGCCTGAGGAACATGTTCAGAATTGATGTTTTAAAGTTCTGCGACTGCTGCGGGTTTGGATGAATTTTTCTGTTGAAACAACGATGGAGGGCATACAAGGTCACTCTGTCTTCTCTGCAGCCGCCCACTGTCTCAGTTTGACAAAAAACTATCACAACATCAGCTCTCGCGGCACGTCTGACCAAATACTGACCTTGTCTCCCGTCTGGCCCGCCGGACCAGGCGGTCCCATGATCCCCGGTATGCCCTAGGAGACAGGCAACTCGTAGTTTCACACTAGATGGATTTGGGATCGGTTGTTACTTTTGACATTGCGCTCGTTGAAATCTGAGACCTACCACATTCCCTGGTAATCCACGAGCACCTTGAGAACCAGCTATGCCAGGCGGACCCTACAAAACAACACGGGGGCCGTTACCAGCTGGTACAAACAGAACCTTTTCTCACCCAGTGACATGGGGGATCATGTGACATCAGAGAACTCACAGGGTCTCCAATACGTCCCGTCTCTCCCGTCGGTCCAGTGTCACCTTTTGGACCCTGGAAGACAAAGGCCCCTCAGTCATATCCGATTCAAAAACGTACAAGGACGTTCAAATGTTGGGGATCCTACCGGTTGTCCAGGCGGACCCTTAAAACCTTGTTCACCAGGTAGTCCTCTCGGACCCTTCAGAGGAGACACATTCATGAACACATTTGGTTCGTCAGTGAAGGACTAGATGACTTCAAGCTGATAGATATCTGGAAATATATTAGATTTCTCAGAAAAACACTCTAATTATGAATATAACTCCATGTGTAACCAAGAAATAGAACTGTTGGAACACTGTGCAACACCTCTAATTCAATTTCATACATGCATCTTTAAACATCTTGAGATGTTTGCGGAGCTTCAGTCTCGTGATTTCCATGCTGAATCTCTACTGACATCTAGTGGACCTATCCTAATATTACAAGGCACAGTTGGGTTCTACTGACACAGAAAAAACAACAACTCACCATCTCTCCTTGTTTCCCTTGTTCCCCCTTCTCTCCCTTCTCTCCAGGTTTTCCCTTCAATAAGAGGAAAGAACTTAACTGTATGTTTCACTGTTAAAGAACAAAACGCATTTGACTCAGTGGCTTTAAAATCGAAATTTTCTTTTCAAACTGCTCATGTCAAAGGCACGAGTTTTGGCTGTCCGTGTGGAAACCGGTAAATACAGGTACTCACGGGTTCACCTGGCTCAGGAATGACGTTGGCTACCTGTGACATATAACCAGACGATGATCCGTCACATGCTGCAGGATCAGTGCAGTACATACATACATATGTAGCTTTGCACATGTGCAAAAGACGAAACAAAAAGAAACACTTACGTTTCCTGGAGCTCCAGGTGGCCCCATGGCTCCCACTTCACCCTGGTGCATGACAGCCGATGTTAATAGTGCACACCAGTGTCTGCAGGGGGACTTACACCACTAAGCTCAAAGGACTCAGGTACATCCAGTGACTCTGAGGTGTTTGCTCATAATTCCTGTGACTTCAAGCTGCCCAACATTTTACAGGGTTTTTACCTTGTCACCCTTTTCACCTTTGGGCCCAACGGGTCCATCCTGTCCTCGTTCTCCCTGTGAATGAAGAACCAACGTGTTCACACCAGCAGGCACAAGGAGAGAAGACGAAGAAAGAAGGTAACTAAAGTATCTATCACATGTAATAAGTGGAACCTCGTTAGCAAAGGGACATCATGATCACAAGTGTTAAATCATCTAAATCATCAGTGAGACTTCACACGTACAGGAACACCCCGATCTCCTCTCACTCCATCAGCACCGGCTTGTCCTGGGGAACCAGCCATTCCCTGTAGAAAACACACACACACACATAAGAACATCGGCTCCCCTTCATCTTTATCAAACCAAAACCAGCTGCTAACTCGCCCTCTCTCCTGGAGGTCCTCTTGGTCCAGGAGGTCCGTCGTCACCCTAAGGACACACGACCCGTAACGTGTCACATTGACTGTACATGAACCTTTGTCGTCTGTGTTCACTTGAGGGGTGTGAAGAATACGACACGGTACCTTCGGTCCAGGTTTGCCAGGGAAACCATCTGTCCCACGTTCTCCTCTGGGCCCCTTCGGACACATGACACATACGCTCACATGTTGAATTTTCCAAACAGACATTTATAAGACTCACAACTCTCATAAATTCATTTGAAGTCAAAGCATCAAATCTCTAATGTCTCTAATGTTCCACTGAATGAAGAAAGGACAAGCACAGATGATTTCACCCAGCCCACGGCGACGTGAATACTGGTTTAGTTTGATGTGAGACAAAGACATATGTGACATCATACTACTACTGTGACACGTTTCTTCACGTCTAAGCTATACGTCTGTTTTCTCGTGACTCTCAGTGCTGCTGGCGTCATTTCACATCCAGATGAAGCGATATTTGGCATGTGTATTTGAAATGAAAGCTACATTTTACTTTAATCCATCCACAAAGTGAAGTGAAACTTTGGAGAGCAAAACTGTATTATTATTATTATTATTATTATTGTTGTTGTTGTTGTTGTTGTTGTTGTTATAATGAAGGGTCTTTAGGGTGTTGCACATGAATACACCGTTATCTTAAGGGGATCGTGTGTACATATTCACTTCCACTGATTATAAACTTCCTCTGTTTGATATGATCTTATCTGCCAGAACAAAAGAAAGTTAGCGTTCATGCCGTGACATCAGTAAACTGGTTGTTAAACCGACCATGGTGCCATCATTCCCAGGAAGACCATCCAGACCATCTTTTCCAGGAAGACCCTAGCAAGAAAAACAGGGGATATTTAGTTCTGACAAAGACTGAACACCTATGGCTGAATTTTCTCTGAAAGGAGTGAGAATTCACTTACAGGCTTTCCAGGCTCTCCAGGTTTGCCAGAAAATCCAATTTCACCTGGCAGACCCTTCATAATGAAAGACAAGTAGCTCATCAATCCCCAACGGTTGATTAGTTTCCATCGGACAGTGGTCATTCTTCATATATGGAGAAATATCATGTCCTAACTTGTGTTTCTGGTCACTTACAGGTGGTCCGGTGTTTCCTGAGTTGCCTGGAGGCCCAGGTGGACCCTGAGGACCCTGTAGAATAAGGAGAATGGTGAAGCATTTTGATCACACAAAGAAGAGGGGGGGGGGGGTCTCTCTGCAGTTCAAACAGTCTGGGGTTTTGAATATCACATTTAAATACAAAGTAGCAAAAGAAATCACATTTGTGACATTTAATAGGAGAATAATCAATCTCTTGATTATCTAAGTGTCGGTTATTGAAGTAGGATGTGTCTTCTGATTCTCTTCAACATCCTTTATGGGCGATTATGATTCAAATGTATCGGTACTGTAGACAGATAACCAGGCAAAAGTATGAAATCGTGTAACGACCTGACAACAACGTGGAGAGCACTGTACGGCCGCGTGCATGAGTAGCAGTACGCATAAATGGCCACTAGAGGGAGGTAGAACAACACTTGGCGAGGTCTCATCTGAACTAGGATACAGTACGCGTCAGTACATCATCAGCTGTGACAACCTGCTGATTTTAACACAAAAGATGCCCGAATGAGCAATAATTTCGTGGCTAAGAGAGGAAGTATTGAGCAGCCCACAAAAATCATTGTTTATTGAATGAATGTGTTCTCCCTCAGAGGTTGCCAAGTTGAACTGATGTACACGAACAAGGTCCAACAATCGATGGATTGCAGATGTTTGTGCACACTGCTGTATGATATCATGTTCTCACCTGAGGTCCAGGTAGTCCATCCACTCCAGGCAATCCACTTTCACCTTTCTTTCCCTGGAAGTTAAAAGAAACACATTGATGAATGACATTTATTCATTTTTTTTTTACAACTGATGTGTGTAGTTGTGATTCGTGTCTTTCATTTAGTTTTCTAAATGAAGTTTGTATATGTTGGGATACAAGTTCGATACAGCTGAATCCTGACAGGTCTATCAATGTCACTACTTGAAGAGAAGCTCCTGCATCTATAACAAATCATGTGAATTATTTCCAGATAGAATTATACCTTGCAAGGCTGCACAGATGTGTTTATCATGTAAACGAACCATGAATGTCACTATTTATGAATACTCCTCAGGCTGAGGACAAAAAGTGTCCTGGTCGCGGTCAGATGTTGGCTCAACTCTGCCTCCCAGTTGAACAGCTGCAAATGTTGTTTTCAGCATATTGCCGATGAGCCGTCAACTGTTCTCAGTAGACAAAGCGTAGGGGAGGTCACTATCTGTGTTCACGTTTAGGAAAATCAAATTGTGTGGAACTGCTGTGCCTCTTGTTAATTACCCACCATTCTGGGATGGAGAACGCTCCACTACGACTATTGCATTATCGACTAACACTAAAGGCCACAGATAAAACTCATTAGCATATTAGTTTTTATTTATAATACATTTAGCCAGGAGATACGAGTCGATACGAAGATACGAAGTCCATAGACTTCCAGTTAAGCAGATAAATGAGGTGAGAAATGATGTTGATCTTGTGAAAAAGTCTGACGATACTCACACAATAATTATCTTAACCTCATGAACCTTTCAAGACATATTACGCTCTTTTTCCATGGATTTGCAGAATAACAATACAATAAATGTACCGTGTCACGTCCAAGCTTCACCTTGCAATGTCTTTGTAATTACCTCGGAATTATTTTGCATTACACATACAGTATAAGATACAGTATGAGCACCCTCTGCCAGGCCTGATCGGCTGATTTTTACTCATTTCTGCAAATCTGCAGTTTGCATCTTGAAGAATACGTAAAATCAGTAACATAAGATCAGACAGTGTCAGTCTAGCTGTATGTGTATGTCTAGAATAATAATGTGGTGCTGTGTATCCATGGAGTGTTCGGGGGAAAGTCCATCCCAGATTCTTACCCTCTGGCCGTTCTCTCCGGGCTCTCCCGGCAGACCTTGCTGACCCGGAGGACCCTTGGGGTTGAAATAAGAGGAGTCAGCTACAGTTTGTTAAAACAGGATCGGTGTCTTCCTCGTCACATGTGAACAGGTGCCCTTGTCTGCAGCAATATAATAATCAATTTTCCAAATGGAATCTACAGGAAAGAGGAAGTAATAAATCATGATCCTTACAGCTGGCCCAGGAGGACCATCAGCTCCTGGAGGCCCAGGGGGTCCTGCTTCTCCCTGAAACAGGTCAAATATATTCATATAAACAAGATGTGCACTTGACTTTTACCACTTTAATCGTGCCTTCAATCGTGCCTTGTTTTTCCCGACATCACTCACCTTTTCCCCCCTTAAGCCCTCTTGCTGGTACTGAAATTAAATGATAACATCATTGAATTTCTATTTGGATGAAGGTTTACTGAAGCATCTCAATAAACAAGAGTCAAACATGTTTTTACAAGAGAGCGGAAAAGATTCATAGTCACACGAATTATTCCTTCTTTTCAGGATTCATTTCCACTTTATACTCATCAGGCTCAAAACATGCATTAAATTAATATCAAAAGTTGAAAAATTAAGTAAAACAGTTATAGTTTGATACACATGACACAAGTATAAAACGAGCAGCTGCGTTTTCAGCCCATCACTTCCATCTGAACACGTTAACCCCTTCGCACACCGAGTTTATTTATAGTACTAATCACAACAGGTTATTATTATTATTATTATTATTACTATTATTACTATTATTACTATTATTACTATTATTACTATTATTACTATTATTACTATTATTACTATTATTACCATTATTATTATCATATAGAAGTAGCATTTATATATGTGTGCATGTGACATTGTTTGTTTTTGATAACATTCCATGAAGATCTCCATCAGTAAATGAGAACTTACCGCGTCTCCAGGTAATCCAGGAAGGCCTCTCTCCCCCTGTGACACAGTTCATACGGCACACATGACAACCCAGTGATTAACATCAGTGGCCCTCTGGCAATATGGTAATGATACAGCAACGGCCATATTTCATCAGATGACGCACGCTTAAGTGTATATTTACTGTCGACCTCAAGGAGAGTGAAACTTGTGAGTGATGTAGCAAAGCAGTGTGTGTGTGTATGCGTACATCCTCATGCATGCACATGGGTGTGGTGTGTGTGTGTGCTCGCAACAACCCTGGCACAATCATCAAAGTCAGTAATTGCAACCAGAGATGAATTTTATTCACTCAGACACACGAGTGGGCATGTCTGGAAAACACTACGGAGAGAAGCTGGGTGATATAACTTTGAATGTTTTCATTATGCAAAGTCGCGGTGTCCTCTTTGAACTGATTCATACAGCGGAGGAGGAAGAGCGAAACTCACCTTATCACCTTTAACACCATTCGGGCCAGGAACACCAGCCAGTCCTCGCAAACCCTGATCAGTATCACATCCGTTAATGCATAGGAACCTCCTCCATCTTTCACACTGTGGTACATATGTTTGCAACTTACATCTTTCCCAGGAACTCCAGGTTTTCCTGGCAATCCGTCGAGACCGGTCTCTCCCTAAACAGAACAGAAATGTGCAAAAATATTTCTAAATTCCAATGAATACAGCTTCACTTCATCATTAATCATCTTTAGAAGTATCCTGCTACAATATGATTGGGAGTTAGAAAACAACACAAAGCAATGAATCAACCGAATAAATGAATGTCGCTTATATTTACATACTAAATAGGGACTCAGGAGGTAGAGTGTCCACTCAGTAATTAGAGGATCAAAGATCTGAGCCAGCGTGTCCAGAATAATGAAGCTGTGATTTCTCCCTGAAGAACCAAGTGAACTCTTGCTTTGCAACCACTTCAGTTACAGCTATAAATGTATGCGGCCACCGACTTTATTTATTTCACAATCAGTAAGAATAGTGTATCATAGACACACACTCTCTCATATGGCTGCTGTGGGTTCCCAGTTATGTGTAAATTTACTAATTTACCAATTTAGTGTAAATGTTTGTACCCTGGTCACATTTAGTTGCCATACAATTGAAAACAAACATGTTTCTTTCTTTTATTTACCATTGTAAAAGGTAGATGTCTGTGTAAAAGGAGTTTTAACTGTCCGGTTGTGGGGTGGCTCGTTTAGAAGTGACAATAAACAATGAATACACTCTGAGTCGTCCTTCAACGCATCGTTTTCTACGGGCGTCTCAAGACAAGAGGTGACATATCCTGTTTCAGGAAGAACGTTGAATTTCTCAGGTGTGCCGTTTGTTTTCTAGCCAATCAACGCAGGCTTAGGTCGAACAGTACAACCAATAGGATTCCTCGAGGGGCGGGGTTTAGCGTCGGAATCACTATGTTTGTAAACTTAATCAACTTAGTAATGTTTGTTTCTTTTTTAAACAAAACTAAAAACAACAACAACTGATGCTGTTCAGTGTAAGTATAGACTCTTCTAAAGCTGTGTTGAACCGTGTTTGAAGAGATGTTGTCACATTAGCAGAAGCTAACCGTTGTTGACGATCAGTTGTTAGCTAAGTAGCCGGAGTCTTCCGCGAGCGGACGAGTGTGAACTCTCGGAATGAGTATAGAATTTGGAAATAGAATGGGAAATGCTAGAATAGGGAAATTCCGTGTCTTATTGTCTTCGTGAATCTTGTTGACAGTTTCGTTCGGATGCTGCTGCGGTGGAGATGCTGAGAGAGGAACCTGCTCTGTGGCACTGAGTCATCATCAGGACAGTCTCAGCTGACTCAGGAACTGTGAGTAATGAGGTGTGAGCTGTTGTGACGTTATTTGTGGTTTGCAGAGCAACAAAGTTTTGCCTGAACATAACTTTACTGTTTGCAGAGGACGTTAGTAGCTGAAGTGACAAAGAAAAACTGGTCACAGAACAGTGAAAGAGTAATAAGTACTGAGATAAACTTTGATATACTTCTGCTTAAACCACCTTTCGTAAACTTTTTTATTTATCATGAAATATGTTCTATGATGGCATTAATTCTTAATGCCGACAGTTTATCCGTCATGTAATTCATGTGATGGTCCTGGAGTTCATGGTTGAAGATGTAATGGGACTTAGTTTGAATAAGTTCAGCGCATTGGGATTTGTTTGCTCCCACTAACAGTTTAGTGAAATGAGCCAACTTGACCTCTATTCCACATATTTGATCATTTGTGGTTATATGCACATCAGAGGAGACCTCTTAGCGAACTTTGTAAGGTGTAACATGACCCACTGGAGTTGTGTGTGAATGGTATGATGACACAAGAATACGTGAATGATTGACTATGAGCGGAAACGCAGCAGTGTGCATGTCTGTGCGGTTCAAGAAAAGAACATCACTTCCACAAAATGAAATTCAAGGTCAGGCAGCGCTGCCCTGACTACTCTAAACCACGGAGCCCCTTTATCACTTCACTGAGACAAGTACTTTTACAGCCTTCACCTACAGGAAATTGCTGGCTGACTGTCTGAATGACAGACAACTTTAAACATGTTTTCAACAGGGTTTATTTTCACCTGCCACATGTCCGCACACCATATGGCAAAGTAATCATGTGTTTTGGACTAATATCTTGTTTAAATCGGCGGTATTTAAAGTTTGTGTTGACATTTCAGCATGTAACAGCCACAAACCCGTAACATCTTTACATCAGTACATCTGATACATTTGCTGGGAGACATTCTTGATGATATCAATAACCATATATGCATAATTCTGATGGAAAATATCGATCGTCAGACCGCTTCAGTAGTTCCTGAATTGACTGCTTTACCGCCAAGCACCCCCAAAGAATCCCAGACAGGAAGTGTGTGGAGTGAATCAAGGAAGGCACATCTGTTTGTACAATTACACCCCTCTGTTCGCTCCTCTGAGGGAATGACCTGTCGTTGCACTGACCCCCGTCCTCAGGACTTACTGAATTAACTGATTTAACCACACATCACAGGTCAAATCCCTGGACACAGTGGGGAAGAACATGGAAAGCGAGCATGTCTCTCAGTGCCCCTGAACAACATGTCGAGCCTTCGAATCACTAGCAACAGCAGGCAGCCTCCCCCAACACACACACTCACACACACACACACACACACACACACACACACACACACACA
>JBBMJM010188786.1:21649-33755 GCA_037832705.1 Centriscus cristatus | reverse complement strand
TGTGTGTGTGTGTGTGTGTGTGTGTGTGTGTGTGTGTGTGTGTGTGTGTGTGTGTGTGTGTGTGTGCGCGTGCGTGCGTGCGTGCGTGCGTGCGTGCGTGCGTGCGTGCGTGCGTGCGTGTGTGTGTGCGTGAGGCAGACAGGTGGTGCTGATGGGGTGAAGTGATTCACTTTGCTCCGTATTTGCATACATATGACAACCATCTGTGCTAATAGGCCTCTGTCATGTCTCCATTAGGCTCGACGCCACGCCGTTTTGCCTGAGGACCGCCGTGTTGTACCAACATTGCTCTCATACCCGCCGGCTATTTTTTACGCAACACGCCGGCGGATGTCATCTCGGGAGCGAGGACAGGAACGGATGCTCCGACGTGATGTGAGTGCTGCAGGACGCCATTCGGGCTCCATACATTAGTGAGTCAGTGAGCCTGAATCGACAGTATCAGTAGCATGTCTGTGTTTCCTGTGACTCTACTTCTCTTCTGCTACTCTTCTTCATGAAGACGTGTGAAGTTGTCTTTTTTTAGCCGTGTCAAAAACTGTTAATATCGGCCGTTGACTGAGGACCAGTGTTGCTGGGTTTTTGCTGCCTCACAAATACACGTGAGTTACCAAGAGAAACAAAATCCACAGTGAAAGGGGAAAGATGCTGACGGCAGCTGAGGGCGCACTAATCTGTTTCTCTCAGGAAATGGATGTGAAATCAACCATGCTTGTTTTTTAGTAACACCGAGGTGCTTGAAACACCGCTGAAAGTGTCAGGAAGCTGTTTCAAGGCTGCAGAATTGTGTCTCAGACGCAGGATGGGAGGAACAACACAACGATCTATAACATTTATCAGCGCCACCTCCCAAACGTTCTTTCCCCTCCTTTCATTTCAGCTCCTCCAACCTTCCTCTCCTCTTGCCGATTGACTAAAAAGGGTGCATAGATGCGATGAGTTCAAACCCAATGGAATCATCCTGTAATGTAATTTTAATCCTCATGGCTCCTCCATCTCGCTCCCTCCCTCCCTGTTCCTCCTCTCTGAGCTCTTTATCTTCATCGCATTAGTGCTGGAAGCTTCCTCAGGTGTGGTTAGTTCAAATTTATTATTTTATTTATTTATTATTTGTTTTTCTTCTCTCCTCTTGTCCTCTTCTTGTCTCACGTGCTGCTCCTCTTCGCCTCCTCTCAATGATAATTGACAGCCTGCAGAGTGTCAGCTCGACCTGGCGCCTCCGTAGGACAGCGGAGTGCTAATGAGCAGATGATGATAATAGCAGACAGACTAGACTTCCTCTGAGATGAACTTGCCATCATCCTTTTCCTTTCCCCACCCATTGATTCATCATCAATTCATCATCTCGCACGTGCTCCAGTTACGGGTTGCCGTCGTGCTGGAGCTGTCAACAGGTGAACGTCAGGGTACAACCTGCACAAATTGCCAGCTCATCGCCGCCGAACCAACAATCCGAATAAAAAATCTAGATCTAAAAAATGTTTTTTGGGGCAGCCCTTTTTTCTTTTATGGCTGCAGTTCCTTTAGCAACTAAACAAATAGTGCAGAGCTAGCTAGCAAGCTAGCTCCTTAATCATACCTTTACGAGGAGCGGACAAACTACCTGCTAACTTTTGTCACACACTCTGTCTTTTTACTGCTGCGTCCTCCTTCGTGCACCCTGCTGCATATGAAATGGAAGAAAGCCCTTATATTATTTACTCCACACATCCCCTCTGCAAGCACAGATTTAATTGGAGGTCTCCCCACCTACAACCGCAAACGCCCCTAGGCCTCTTGGTAGCCCTAATCCTTCTGCGTAATGTTTTCTCAACGTCGTGCCTGGCTGAAAATCAATTAGCAAATGCTGCAATCGACGAGCGCAGGAAGACACCTGGACGTGGTCCAGACCACTTAATCTGTTCTTGAAAAGGACAAGGATTCCACTGTGAGGTGGGTTGTCTCTCTATCACAAGTTTCAGGGTGTAGCAGTAATGTTTTCCTGGCACTCCCACCCCCAATGATCTAATCAGCACCCCTGTTTCCCATCCAACTCGTCTCGCTTCACTTGTTTAGTCCCTCAAATGTCTTGTACTCTTCTGTCACCCCTCCTCTCCAATCTGTGCTTTCCTTTTCTTTTTTTTTTGTTGTGTCTCTGGCCAGATGCTGCACTGGATTCAGCGAGAAGGGCGTTTGAGAAAAAAAGGTAGCCGCTACCAATCTGTCATTTACTGTGAGTGAAGGACAGACAACCAATAAATCATATCACCCAAAGGATTAATGTGGCTCTAGCGAGATGAGAGCAACAGACAAGGACGTACGCGTTCTCTCACCCAAGCAAGGCTCCATTGGGGAAAGCTGGTGTTTTTCTATCATTGGAATTGAAACTCGACAAATGTGTGTTATATGTAAATTAGGGGTTAAATTAGGCCGTACGTAATGTATTGCAGTTGGGAACATCATAACACTTACAGCAGGAAGATAAACACACACAGGCACTGATGAGTTGAATGACCTCGCTGACACTTTGGGTGCTTGTCTTGGGAGTGTCATTTTTATTAGCTGGGGGATGCGGCCATTAATAAAGGTAAGTGCCAGTGTCTCATTAGACTCACGGTCCAAGCGCCAGTTTGGCAGCCACGCGCAAGAACTAACAGGGTCGTGAAACTGCGAGACGACTCAGCACCGACGTGCCGCGCCAACGTCAGCAATAACCTGAGCGCTTGGGCCTACGAGCAAAGAAAACATTTGGGAATACACATGAAATGTCAACGTGTAGCTCGGCCACATTCTAGACAAAATGCAGGAACTTTTCTAAGGTCTGTTCAGGGGCAAGACAATCAGACACGTTATACTACCACCTCCGTCAAGATTCGAGCCAAGGGGATGTAACGTGGCAGAGTGCCCACCTCTGATTGGTCACTATAGAGAGATGGTCGCACCAAGCACGAGGCAGTACAGTGGCAGCTTAATCCAGCACTGGACCTTAAGAAGAGTTTTCAATTGAGCAAAATCTAATCTTTGTTTGTCACAAGAACAATTTGACATTTTGGGAACTAAAAGTTGCTCAGAGTCAGATGAGATGTTCAACACTGATCTCACGGCTGTGTATTAAGTGCGGCGCTGGAGCCACAAGGATCAGCTTGGCTCAACATGACGACTTCAAACTGAGGAAGACAGCTCGAGTCGTTCGGATCTTATCGTTCATGTTGTCAATCAACAGGCTCAGAACGCCCGGCTGTTTCGTCCTCCGCAAGCACGAGGCCGTTTTCCACCACAGGAACGTTGGCGGCCTTCGAACAGATGGAGTAATCGCCTACAGGAATGATTGTTTCAGATTTTCTCTTTCCATTAGTGTGAGTGCAGGATTCTAAGCTAAGAATTTTGTGACAGACGCGCTCGCAGAATGTTCATGTAGAACAAGCTGACGAGTGGAATGGAACACGACCCTTTGGCTCCGGCAGCCTTGTCTTTTTAGCAAACTTGTAATTTAAATTGTGGCTCAGGCTGTCACAAACCTCAAGTCGGGCATCAATCATTTTGGAGACCCCGGTTTTTCACCACCGCTCACAAATACTTTAGTACACATTCCTCCTCTGAAAGCTCTTGTGAAGGTGCAGTTGCCTGATTCCTACCCATCAGCAGTCTGCTAATCTGTAATTCCTCTTGAACGTAACACCCGTGGGATTGGATTTGAAGCGTCCACTGGTTTATAGTCATGATTGTGCAAATATATGGGACCGCTAAACTGCTTTATTGAGTCTATCGCTGTGTCGGTCTGTGTGAGAAAGCCAGAGATGCAGACGTGTGTGTGGAAAGCCCCCGCCTGCTTAATGTTTGGATTAATTAGGAATTCTCATCCCCTGACATCCTCCGAGAGGATGCACTTAATCACCCGAGCCTGCGTCTGTTTACCAAAGGAGACTAAGCAATCCGAGCTGACAGAACGCCCTCTTCTTCCCGTTCTTCTTCTTCTTCGTCTTCTTCTTCTCTCTTTCCTTTGCTTTTCGTGTAGCTTAATTGAGCAATTAAATGTGAATGATTGATCGGGGGAAAGCGAGAGGAGAGACGTTTGCTCAGGGACACGGAAAGAATCTGTACAGTAGCTGTGGATGAGAGAGAGGAACAGCAGGAGAGGCGTCCAGACTGCTTAGGTCAGGGAAGTGTGGCGGCTCTCGCTCCGAAGACAGATAAGGACAGTGTGTATAAGATCGTTTGTGTGTAATCTGTGTGTGTGTGTTAATGGATGTGTGGTCTAGTGGAGCGCGGTGGGGAAAAGGAGGACGGCTGGAAACAAAGGGATAATTAGTCTCTTAGTGATAACAAAGTGGTATTCAGACGCTATCATGTTTTCTCAGGAATATTGAAAATCCAGTGTTCCAACCATCACAGGAACATTTTTGCTTCAGAAATGTTATCAGATCAAGTCGTTCTCCCTCCACTCGACCTTTCATTTTTACGTTAGTGGACTTTTTGAGGTTGATAATGACGACTGGTGAAGATTTATAGTTCTGTTTATTTTTCATGTCACGCTTTCAGTTCTGTTCTATCTCTGACTGAATCAAGCGCATGCAGGTCACATTATTTCAGTGTTTCCAATTACTGTTGACTGTCGTGTCAAAGGCCAAACCATAACAAACCCACCTCATGAGAGAAGGTCATTTAATGCAAATGGACGGAATAACTACATTGTCTCTTAAATGTACAGACGATTATCTTAAGGGGTTCCTGCACGTGCGTCTCCTTCCTGTTCTTTTCCTGCTTTATTAATAAATGAGGGCGTATATATATATGAAATCTGTGATAGACAAATCCCTGCACCATCGTTTAACCTGCGCTAGTTTATCCAACGCTGCTGCCAGCTGCGTGTCAGAGATTAACTCAGTGTCCTCAGCCCACACAATATTTATACGAATGTGTCTTCATGGCTGCCGCCGCACACACAGAATGAAGACAAAGACAAACATTATTTCCTCTCGAAAATTGTTAAAAATGCTTCTTTTGCCATTCTCCGCTGGACAGCTGTGGAAGTACAGTATAATGTGTTTTATGAGACAACGTGCGCTGGCACGTTTACGTCCAGCAATGAGATGGAATCTAACATGATTCCGAAAAGCCTGAGGACGCTAAATGTCGCACTGCTGACAAAGTAGTTTTGTTAATGATCCCACTTTGAACACGCAGCAACACTTTGTCTTATCTTAGAGTGGTGATAAAAGTATAATAAAAGCAAATGGGCAATTGGCGTACAGCATGTGTCAACAGATTCTCCGACAGTGAATAAAACATGAACGCAGCGGCTGAGTTATGCATGAGCGGCGTGAAAGAACCGAGATGTTGACGAGTGACCGCGTTGGCATGACAAGGCGTCAGGTGTTAGGATGGCATGCGATGGCCTCAGAGCATAATCGATATCGGACACAGTCAGTGCACAGCGGAGGCACGAATCCTGGGTATGTTAAGAAAGACTTCTTGAGAGTTCCTTCCTTTTATGTTAATTTCTGGGTGGCAATAATTTTCACTTCCTGTGTGGATGAGGTTTATAATGGTTATTTGCAGAAAAATACACCTCAAACCTCAACATTAAAAACCTCGACATTAAAAAGTCGATTTCCTCCTCCCGTCATTGTGAGAGGGCATTCGCTGGACCAGCCTTTAAAAAATCTAACATCTCCTCACACCCACATTTTCTTGTTTGAACCTCCAGACCTCCACTTAAACTTGAGCCAAACCTCCAGCAGAGAATCACCTAACACCTAATCAGAGTAGGTCCGGAACTGGCTGAAATTCCAGCTACATTCACAGTGTGTCACCCTGATTCCAACATCTTTACAAAAGAAGCCCTCATTGGTCCATTACTGGCTTCAAACACATTTAAGATTTTTAGATGACATGTAATCTTAACCCTTATGAATCTCACATTCACCAATATTTTTCATACATTACTTTTTGGGACAGATCTACACGTACCAGAATGTTCTTGTTGTAATTACAAATTCTTGTCCTGCCTCTCACTCGTCACATTCAGCAGCAGAGGTCAGAGGTGATATGATCGACTGTTGTTGCCTCATTCATATCCAGAGGGGCCGTGCACAGTTTCTGTGGCCGCATTCCCACATGGCATTTCGCTGGCGTGTCCCGGGAGAGACTGTTTGCACATCCAAACAGCCCCGATTGATGATCCAGAAACAGACAAATGCAATTTTTTACGTTAATCGGACACGGCAGATCCCGAATTTCATCAGCAAATGTAATCTTCCTTGAGTGAATCTGGGTTTTATGTCCAAATTTAAGTGACTGGTTAAATGTGCCACCAGCCGTAGAGGAAATTTGAACTTATTTAAATGTGCGATTTGCAGCCGTTCTGAAGCTGTGAGGGTCTTACGGGTGTATAGAGAAATATTAGAGGCCCGTGCAAATGAAGACAAATGCAAGTGCAGGATGTTACGGAGACAATATATCATGTAATAAAGAGGGAATGTGAAAGTCGAATTCATCATAAATCACATCAGTGTGCCATCAGTGTACTCACTTTAAAGTAGCTTTTGATGATGATACACAATCCACGTGAAATACTTAAGATAAGTTGTGGAAGTTGTCCGGCTGCAGACAAAGAGCGAGAAAACCAGTGCACGAGTGTTATTCATTGAGGGAGTCACAACACATTTTAGGCTAATACTATTTCCACGGTATTTCTTAGCCCTTCTAGTACACACACCTGATTTTTCACCATAAACACACACACATTGCAAACGTGTACAGGCTCTGCAGTGAATGTGCGTGTTTTTTCTGAGGCTAAACACACATTCAGACACATAAACAGCACAGAACATGAACTTCCTGTGGTTTGTTGACGCACTTCGGAAACACAGGACGCTTCTTTTTCAGAGTGGGGCACTTCAGACTGGACAAACTTGTGGTGATTCTGACGAGTTATACTCGCCACGCAGGACACCGTCACAACAGCTCTAAAGTCCTATAAAGTATCCCAGAATTCCTGAGCATGGAATGTCCATCTATTCTCCTCGTCTTCCTCCCGCCAAAGTAACTATCCTGCGAGCGCTAGATAATGACTATTCCATCTGGCACAAATGTTCGAAAAAGAAACAGAATCAAGCTGTGACAGGAAAAAAAATCTCGACAATTTGTTCTGCCGAGGCTGATGCAGCGTGTCCCAGTATTAAGCGATTTTTTATGGATTTCTCCTCAGTTTGAAATCGTCTCGCTGGGGATGATCAGTCTCCGTCAACGGTCAGTTTTGGCCAAAGGGGGATTTTCTGTACTATGACATCGCGATGCATGAACGCTACGCACCGACAGCTTTTCAGACGTTCACAGAGCGCCTGTTTGATATTCTTAAGTACCCGAGTAAACATTTGGCATAAGGAAGCAGTTGATCCAGTCAAGATGACTCCAGTCAGACACCGGACAGGAAGAGGGGGACTTGAAAAGAGGCCCTTTATGAACCCGAACAAGCCGGCGACTCAAGTTTCAAACGACCAAAGCTGTCATCTTACACGCACAAATCCACGCAAGCATTCACACACTGTGTGTCTGCGTTACTCTTCACATGCACTAAAATGTGTAGAATGTCAGTCGCTACCCAATAACATCAGCCAATTTATAGTTTATTGTTAAAAAAAAGAAGGTAAACTGAGGAATTCAGCCCAATGAAAGATTTAAGGCTCTGTAAAGGAGGGGAAATGAACGCTGAGGTCTTTTCAAAGACAAAGACCTACCAGGAGTTGGATCACTGTGAGGCATCTGTCGCTCACCTTTAGATTTTATGTTATTGTGTCTGACAGAACTGTGCTATGACAAATTCCACTGACATGAGGTTTGTAGTTTCCAGCAATGATCCACATTCTTTTTCTTCTTTTTTTTTTTTAACAGCCTGGAGCTTCTATGAACCCTGTTGGTCTGTAGATATGAAGCCGTATGACCGTTTCCTGTGGCCTACGGTGACGCTTTGGTCCATTTGAAAACGTTCTTCATCGCTCACCGATGCAAAGCGATGCCGAGCGCATCGGCCCTGTGACGCTGAGGGATGTGGTCTTGTTGTCTTAGCTGCACTGAATGAGGTTAAGTGGAATCACTGACACTGTCCTTTAATTGGTATACCGCCATCGTGACCGTGGTCGCCATCAATCACGCCCGGAAGGGAAAAATTAGTCGGTGGAGTATTAGGGCTGATTCCAACCACCTGTATTCCCTATTACTGTGTAAGTTTTTTCTCTGGTGCAAAAACAGATAATTCCTGCTATGCAAATTTTTTCCAAAGAAATTATTGATCATAGAGCAGGGAAATGTGGCGCCAAGCAGGAAATTCCAAGGAGGTAGAGCAGGTTTAATGAGAAAAGAGAAATGAATTATGCAAGTCTCTTACACGTTCACCTTTTCCTCATTATGTAGAACCATCTGAGTAGTAATTAAATTCATGCACTGATAGGATTCCCTCGTTTTTCTGGCGCTGCGCTTTTCCTCTATACTTCGTCAGAGGGTTGTAGGAATGGAGCCAGTTGTGGGGAAAAGATCTGTACTGTTATTTTTATTATTTTCTATATTTTTAGTTTTTTTTCCCCTTTTTTACTTGTCTTCACTTCAAAATCTAATTTTCTAATTGAAAGCAGGAACGTAATTCAGTGGACGCTCTTTACGCTGCACTTAATATTTGGCACTAAATGGTTCTAATTTCAGTTATAATTACGGTAATTGCAGAGTGTAATCCGATCACATGTGATTGTTGCTCTCTGTGCTAGAATGGGTGGTGTGTGGTCGGGGTGGGGGTGTGGGGGGTGCGGTGTAATTTATGTGGAGGCCAGCAGACCACCAGCACTGGCGGCGCAGGCTGTCACGGTAATGTGTGGAGCAGCAAGCTTCATCCCCGCAGATAAGAGTGGCATCCAGGAATGTTCCATCATTTCTCCACCTTCCGAGACCCTTCAGAACCACAGCTGCCAAGACTCAGACAAGCAGCCGCGCACGCTGTCCTGTCAGGAAGGTCGTTCTCATGCCCGATGTTATCAGACAGAGGGTGTAAAACTGGACATCTTGTCCTGCTGTTTCACACAGTTTACTTATATTTTGCCGAGTCTTTGTATGGATGTAGACCAGCTCTTAATATATGGTTAGGAGATGACCCTATGGAGAACATGTCGGGACGTCGCCTCACTAGAAATGCAACAGGACATGCATTGAGGAGATGGTGTTGCTGTGGTTAAATATTTGCCATTTATGTCTGGTTGTAATTTGAGGGTGTGAATAATTCTGTACTGGCATCTATATGTAGGCACCAGGGATCCACTGTAACCCAGTCCAACTGAACTGTCTACATGTACAAAAATGAAAAGAAATAAAACAAAATTTACACCCTTTAGTATGAACAGGTGTAACATACTAATGGGTGTACCTAATAAATTGGCAGATCAAATGTACACCTTTCCATACATGTGTTTGAACTGACAATGAGAAAAGCAGTGAATTGTATCAATGTATACATATTTTATATGTTTATCAAGCTCTTTCGTACATGCATGAAAGCTAAAACTGACCTTGAATGCGTTCCCCTCCTGCTGCTTAATAGATTTACATTCCAGCTCTAGAGACCGGGCCCTAAATCGGCATGCGATGGTTAAAAGATTGCCATTAACCTCACATTATTTCAGCAGGCAAGGAGAGACAGTGTATTTTGCAGATTGACTCCTTCAGCAGACTGACGTCCTGCAATGTCTTTGCATCCCCCGAGCACTCGTCTGCTGGGGGGGATACACACTAAGCAGGAATCCTGCAGAGATGCTGATGGATTTATGACGTAGAGGCAAGTGCAACTGAAGAGGGCGTATTCCCATCTGGGCCCAAAGTCACTGCTGCACTCTGAGATTTATGATGAGGATGACACAGCTGATTACACTTGGTTACAGAGGAGAATTGGACATGGCCCAGGTTAGGCTCTGTTTACGTTCAGATATGAAAGATAGAAGTACAGTAGCCTGCTGTCCTCAGACTGAGCTCAGAATAAGGGGAACGTACTAACTGAACCAATGAACACATCCACTGTAATGGGAAAAACATTGTGTGTTGATGTGAAGACGCGTCTAGATTTCACTTTGACCCCGTAAAGCATGTGTGCTGTGGTTGTGTCCCTTTCTGTTTTGACAAATTTGTTGGCTCGAAGTTGCACCGTGGTCAAATCTCGGACTTTGGAAGATCAGCCAAGCTCAGTAATGGCTAAACAGTGGCTGAGGAGCTGCTGCGACCCCTGTGACCCTGTCTGGGTCCACAAGCAGAGTCATGTATGTATGTCTTTGTTAAAACGCATCTGCGAGCATCAGTCGGGAAAATAAAATATTAAGAGTGTACGTTTCTGCAAACCGCATATTCATACTCTGAACCAAAAATATGCCTCATATCAACACTTCTGACGAGAGCAACGGCAGCGATGTGATGAAAACTCAGCCAGAGAGACCCTGCTGAGGCGCTACAGAAGAAGACTGCTGCTGTTTAGGTCCTGTTTTGAAAACTTTAACCCAAGCCACAACGTTTTCAAGGGTTTTTCTTCGTGCTCAAACGTAAACAGACATTAACCGTGGCGTTGATACATCATTATTGTTTCAGGGAGCTGTGTTGTGCTGGAGTTTTGTTTCAACTGTCTGTATAAATCTACTCTCAAATGTTGAAACATCAACATTTCATCCCGCAGACTTTTTTTTTCTCAGTTATGTGGTAAGAGCTATATATTCTTTTTGTTTAAATATTAATATTTTATGTGTTGCATGAAGTACAAAAGGCTTTATGTTGGTAGACACTGAGTCTATACCACGAGTCCCACTCTTACATGTTTGGATGGGACTTTTGGGCAAAAGGGGTGATTGATGAGCCATGGCCAATTAGAAGCTTAGCCCAGGGAGGCCCCCGAAGACACTGGTGATCTCAGACATAAACACTGGTGACCGAAGGGCCTGAGAATACCTGGTGTCCATGGAAAGAGGGCAGGCGTCAGTCCGACAGCTGGGGAGGATGATGGGTTTCTCTGGAGGTTATAGATGCTTTGACGACTCAAAATGCCTTTAAAAAAAGATGTCGGCATGCATCTTAAAACAACAGGGGAATGACAGTCGGGGGGTGGATGGCTTCTACATGTGACAGCCTGAGGTTGATGAGCAACAGGGCGCCAGCCGGGGGCCTTGTTAGACAAACTATGACAACAAGATGCTGCCCTAGAAAATCAATTATAAACACAATGGTGTCTCTGCATCTGTTTGTGGTTGGAGTTATGCAGCGGTGTCTGTTTGTCTCTCGCTCTGACTCCACTGCCATGAAGATGGTCATCCCCATGGGATTAGTGATGGCACTGAAGTCAGGGGGACAGTGCCTGTAAATCAGAGCAGATGAACGGGGTCGATGACAGCTCTGAGAGGCCCCTGTTACTGGCTGGGCCTTTTATTAGGCTTTCCTACGGGGTCTGTGTTTGTGTGTGTGTGTGTGTGTGTGTGGGGGGTGTCATTATACACGTTCAGCACTTTCCCTAGTGTGAGACATGTAAACGTAGAATAAAAAAATGATTTGGCCAATTTGTGAATGCCATATGTTGGAAGGTCGAGCTGTTTCCGTGTTAGAACCGATTAATTACCCTCCAGTACTTTGCTTACACAACCGGGGGCCCATGTTACATTCAATTGATTCATCATGTCACATTTTTCACCACTAAGCACCAGGAAGCTGTGTTTTAAAAAAAACTTTAGTGCAGCATTTCTGAACCCTTGAAATCCCTTGTGACACAGTGCTCTCATGCCACTTCAACTTCGTTGTAAACACTCAGAGAGCGCGGCGCTCTGCCAGAGGCCAGCAGCCCCCCCTCCACAACCGATGCCAATATACACTTTTTTTTTTTCTTTTTTTTATGAATGAAAACAAAAATTCGCCACACTGGAGGCAGTTGAGGTGTGTCTGCAGGCACTGAACGTTAACTAGAGATGATAGATCTGTTGCTATGAATTCGTCATAATTTGTACTCAGGAGCTGCTAGTTTTTTTTGTAATTGTGTTGACAAATTGTTTCTCAGAAAGCACAGACCCCTGGGCCATGTCACTCCCATTCACCAGTTTTGGTAAAAATGCTAGGAAAGAAA
>JBBMJM010188786.1:0-21549 GCA_037832705.1 Centriscus cristatus | reverse complement strand
TACCAGTGCGCTTTGCATACTTCCAGTGAAATCTCTTGCTCTGTCAGCCTGCCTTTATTGTGACAACAATGTGTCCTCACCCACGCAATGCAAGCTGTGCCTTTTTTGTGTCTCTCTGGGGAGGATGTTTACAACCGTTTTTCAAGATGCAGTGAAAGCAGTGTGATAAAAGGCCCTCATGCTGAGACCACCACCAGAGTACATGCAAAGGTCCTATGAAAGGCGCTTTGGGCCTCACAAGACCTCCTATTGTTACAGGACCATTTTGTCCATCTGTTCTCTGCTGGTTCACCTTATGGACAGAAGACATTAAAGGCATGTTTGGTTGATCGTCGTTCAACCTCAAAAAGAAATGCAGCCTCCCCAGAAATTAAGGTATTTTGTCTCCAAAACCTCACTCAAAAATTGACTAAAAAGGTAAATTAAAAAGTCAGAATTCATTAGCCTGAGCCATCACACTAATGTTCAGACAGATGAGTGAGGAAAACCTCAGAACGGGTTCCCTGCGCTTGTCCAATTCAAATCCATTCGCAGTGAGTAACAAATCTTTGATGCAATAAACAAAACGTTCATCCGGGTCCAAATGAGGCCGGGTGGCAGCGCACTGATGAATGCGCCTGTTTGCTGATGTGAAGCCTGGACATTCTCTTAAGTATGTCAGTCATTTGTAGTGGTATGGTATAAGATTATGGTTTGAAGCACTGCCCTACACAGCCATAAACTTGGCTGGTGGCTCCTTCCCTCAGTAAGTGCACATTTCTGCAGCTCCAGAGAAACAACAAACAGTGAAATTGCAGCGTACTACTCCAGAAGTATATGATAAGGTTTAAACCTTAAGCAATAATCCCCCTTTTCAGCAACTCACATGAAACCCAAACCTAAAGAGGTTGACCGGGTCAGTGTGGAATGAAATCTTGTAGAACACGGTTATCTCCTGTCATAAAAGTGCTTTTATGTTGGACCCTGTGTGTATTGTTAGTATTCATCAGTCCTCTGTATCTAGATGGTGCGTGAAGATTACACAATGTAATCTTTGCAGGGAAGGAGGCGACGGCGGGCGAGGGGAGATGAATCAGGAGAATGGGCCGTGCGATTGCAGTGGCATTGGAGACAGCACAGATGGTTGTGAGGTTTATTTACATCATGGTCATTCATAAAAGAAATGATATGTTTATGGATGTGTGGTAGATAGATCAACCAAAGTATAATAATTATCATTTTTCTGTGAATGAAATGCCCTACAAAGCAATAAGGAGGTTATTAGACTGAAGGTTTCTGACTTGTTGGCCGTAGCCAGGGCCGACAAGATGATCATACACATAAATAATCGGCCAAACATCGGGGTGTCTCAGAGAACAGACAGACAGAAAGGGCAGGATGCAAAAGTGCAGCCATGGAGTTAAACGAATCAAATACCCATTTTTAGCTCTGAAACATGAAACACACCCTGGTGTTTGTTATAAATAAACCAATTACATCTGTTCAGCTCAACCTATTGCAGCTAATCTGATTGTAAAAAAGATTACTGCAAAGAGGGACACAACCAAATGATTAATTAATTAAAAGCATAGAAATGCAAATTTGCAAATGAAACCATCACATACAGTATGTTTATATTGCAAACGTAGCAATATACTTTAATTTTGTACCCTGTGAAATTTGCAGTTTTATAATAAACTTCATGTAGTAGTTTCACTGATTTATTTTTTCTTTCATTTTTTTCAAGTGTTGATATTTTGTGAATGTTGAATCCAGCACGTTTGAGTTTTACAGCAAATAGTTTCCCTTTCTTTTACATGTTTTCCTTTTTAAAAAATAATTATTGTTGAATTATCTGAAGCGGTACGTGTTGACGTTACGTGCCCCGGAAGTACTTGCTATTACTCAACGAGGTGAAAATGGCTGCCTGCTGCATGTAAAGGGGTCGTATAAGAAGCCGGCTTTTGAGCTGAGAACATGTATAAGACGCAATGTAGCCGACTATCAGGTAATAGCGGATACTGTGGGACTTTTACCCGAATGTGTTGGTGTCTTTCGGTGTTCATTCTGACGCTCAACTGCCTAAGTTCGCCCGAAGTTAGCTCCTGGAGCTAAGGCGAAAGGAAGTTAGCATGTAGCGTTACCATCTCCCATATATGTTGTGCTAACAGCTAACAGTGACCTTAATGAGTCGTCGTACACATCTGCAGAAGCTGAAATAAGCTAATTGCCTGCTGGTTTTATAGCGACACACGGTACATTGTCATTGTACAGGAGCATTGTGTAGTGGAGCATTTTTGGCGAAAACATACAACACGTATGTTGCAGTAATGTAACGTTTCGTGTAATAGCTGTTAGGCGACACCATAGCACGAAGTCGAGAATTGATCTGCAGAATTTCATAAACATACGCGTAATGTAACAAACTTTACTTGGAAGAAAGACATCAGATGCTTTTTCTTTCTTTCTTCCTTCTAGAATCTGGAATAAATTAAATAATTGTAATTGGATTGTAATAATAATTGTAATAATTGTAAGTGGATGCAGTTGTAATAGCAACTATTACTGCAACTAAAATGCAAATTCACATGGACTAGTCTTTCACTGTGTTTTGCTGAATAGTGATGTAAGTATTGATAAATATGAACTGCACATTGAGTGTTGTAATGCAACAATAACAACAAAATCATTGTTTTGTTTTTCAAACTAAATGAGCCAAAATGGTCTTGTTAAATGTTTTGTACAGGCCAGCATGTTGCCATCAGACATCAGACTTTAGAATTTGTTCTTATCTTCTGATTGCTCCTTGATTGTTTTGCTGTGTGTCCTCACCATATATTTTTTAGTGTCAACTTGTCTGCTTTTCTATCTGGTCTGTCACCATGACTATACTAAAACTACCCGGACATTTTTATGTAACTTGGCTGAGGAGTGTGAGTGGAGGAAAATCCACTGCAATAACTTAAAACCATATCTTTCTCTGCTTGTAGGTTTGATTCATGTGAGCGTGAAACTGAAATTAGTCGGGAATGTCTGTCAATGTAACCAAACTGCTCGCCACCTCATTCAGCTGCATCGAAGAGATCCATCAAATTGGCTGACATACCAGCACCTCAACTTCCTGAAACGTCAGGTAGCGTCTTTGTGCTAAAATCAATCAAATCAAATTGTTTCTCAGTAGTTGTATTGTCCTGTTCACTCCTTCTCCTTTTGTTTTCCTCTCAGTATGTAGCAAAGACCAGCAGTGAACTTCAGCAGCGGGCAGTCCCCAAACAGGCACCTGTGCTTACTATTGTGGATGAGAGAGATGACAGTGTTGAAAGGCAGGTCCAGAGGATTCCAACTATCGATCCTGTGGCCACTGATGAGCTATCCACCTTAAAGCCCACAACGGAAGATGGGACATTGCAGGGACGTTCAGTGTCCAGTTCTGTGGCGACAACAGACCAGACTCCCCATGTCCAGGTGGAAACGGAGGAGGCAAAGGAGGCTCGTCTGGATAGACAGTGGAAGCAGCTGAAGGTTGACGCGGCTGAACTGCCAGATATCTACGCCAGACTTGCAAAAATAAAACTCACAGGTACGATGCATTTTTAACCCTACAGTGTGTTTGGGTTTGAAATATTCATATGTGAGTTGATGCATGCAAATAATAAACAGAAATAAATGCCCAATTCATGAAACTGTTTTCTGTTGGATTTCTTTGCATGATTTCAGCATTAGTGGTTACCACTGCAGCTGCTGGCTATGCAATGGCGCCAGTGCCCTTTGACCCCGTCATCTTCTTTGTTTCTTCTCTGGGAACCGGCCTCGCCTCTTGTGCTGCCAATTCAATCAACCAGGTGAGAAATGTCCTCAGAATGAGATAAAATTTTAAAAAATTAACTTTTTAAGGTGTAGCCTCAAAAGCTGAATATTAACTTTTAATGTTGCATATATAGTTGTTGCTTTAACCTTTCAGATTTGTCGATTATAGTGTTTTGCGTGTTTGTGTATTTATATAAATGAAGAATAGTTTTAAAATTGCTTGCAGTATCACAGGAAATCACAGTGCATGAGTATCTGAACAGGTAATACAGAATAAAATACCTAATTAACACAACTGTTTTCAAGATATACATTACAAGTTCCTGTCTCTCCTTCCGTAATAGAAATGTTGCATGTTCTACAATCAGGAGGTTGGTTGTTGACAGACACCCGTATCCACTGGTCTCCCACTCAGCGTTGTGCCAACTCTTTGTTTTTGTCTGCATTCCTCTTTGGATACACATCTCAAATTTGCATCGAGTGTAATGCTGTCATTATTTCCTTGCTGACAGCTCTTGGTAGCTGTAAACAAAAGGCTAGCTAGTGTCCCTGGACACTTAAAATGAATCCGTGACAGCGGAGGGCCTCCCTCTGTCTTCTAGTGTTGACAATGTCCAATGGAATTTGTTCCGTGACTTACGAATGTTCCTGTAATGAGTGACCTCTTCGTCAGCCCGGGACTGAACTCATTTTAGAAGTGTCTCTGGCCTGTAATTTGGCAAGAGCCTTGATTACCGTGCTGATTTCCCCCTCACCCCCTCCACCCCCACTTCCTCAATAGCCATGTTCCAAAGGCTGTCTTCAGTTTTTTTAACTGTAATAACAAAGTTCTGCTCTGAAACCTTTGTTCCAGCACTGATCATCTTGGATCTAATCTTGCCTTGTGTGTCACAGTGATAGTCTGACCCCTATGTGCCTCACCGTGGTGGTGGTGGTGGTGGTGGTGGTGGGGGTCTGTCGACAGAGATGTCCACGTTCTCCAGTTTTATATTCATGGGTTGTTCTCTACCTCTACCTTGCACTGATTATGTGTGTCAGAATTGATAAGGTATTTCCAATTGTCTCTGCTGAAGCGAGTAACTTAAACTCAAAAAGGTTCTCAGCACAGAATGATGGAAGAGGCTGCGGCTGTTCATAGCCCAGCCGTCCCCTAACTAAACATGAGGTTAGGATGTGACATGGTCTCATATTTCACTGAAACAATGTTATTTGTGACTCTGTACCTTTCTGTTGGCCTCATCTCAGGTTTCAGAGAATACAGTGTGCAGTGAATGATAGCCTGGGTGAAGTTCAAAGCAGGCTCTTCCTGAATTGTATTGTAGTTACACACACACACACACTCACACACACACACACACACACACACACGTTCTTCATGAACCTGTACAGCTTGAAAACGGACCCCTAGCAGAACGGTCGCTGCTTGTAGCCCATTCTGGTTCCATTTTTACTATTGTTATTTTCAATAGGAAGAATTATGGACTGAAAAGTTGTACGTCTCTGTTTGAAGAAGTAATCATTTTTGAAATGGCCCTGAATAGTTTTTGTAAGTAAATATAGCCCAAGATTCATCATTACTTACTATTTTGAGTTTGATCTCAAAGGCTGTTTTTTGGCTACAAGCTGGACCCATATTCCTTGTTCTGTGCCGTACTCCGTGGCTGGAGATAACACAGTGTTAGATAAATAAGTTACCAGCTTCTTGACGTGAGGCTGACTTTCATGTCAGATGAAAAGTCTGCGCTGTTCTACATCCACAGTGGGACACGTTGCTTTGTTTCGAGAGAAGCCTATTTTCTCATCTCACCCCGAACACCTGGCTCCTCGTGTCTTTGAGGACACACCCTTACCTGCACCGGATGTTATTGATTTCCACATGTTGGTCATCTATTGCTGTTTCGTGCTATACGTACTGAACGGATTTCCGAGGGAAACGTTCTACCTTCAGATCTGTTGCCAGCGGTTTCCTCTGTCTCCCTTTCATCTTGTAAAACTGGTGCTTCCAGATTAGTGTGGTTAGTGGTGATCAAAGCTTGAAGTTGTCTTATATGAAAAATCAAACAACAGTTTGATGAACAAATCAAAGTCAGTGAAATAACCCCGTTAGATCACTTCCTATGGACTCTGCAGCTCCACCTTAATCCCTTAATTCTCAGCATTTGGACAGACAAAAGATTGTGCAAATATGTGACCACACATCTGTCGAATTACCTTGAGGAAAGGAGGAACATGTCTTGAGAGAGAGGGAAAAAAATGCTTTGGCTCTTGGAAGTGGCACCAAGACCTTCAGTGGAGCTGTCAAGCGCAGGCTGCTCTTTGTCCCATTGGGAAATGCCCGAAGGGCAAACAGAAACGCTGTGGTTTCTTTTTAAAAGTTACTGCATTTAGGAAACTGACGGAAGGGTGTAAGCACCCGGAGTCACGTAACAATGGCATGCCTCCGTCTGGAGTGTTCACCACAGTCAAAGGGGCTTGATGTTGTCATCCTCTATCTTACAGTCAAAGAGACGGCTCCAGCTGCACAGGGCTCTAATTATTTCAGCTTCCGGCCGAGGAGCTTCTCATGCTTTAGCATGTTAGCATCTTTCTAGCTTAAGCTGCTAAATGGACTATTCTGCCATCGTATTTGATGGAACAGAAAAATGTCTGAAGGGAAATGAAACATTCCTCTAGCTAACCAAATATTTCACTACAGAGCTTCCTCTGTTGCTGTTGGACAGAAACCCAGCTAATCTTAGAATAACCTAATGGTCTGGTCTCCAGGACCCCTGGGCCCCACACCAGGCTCAGACTCTGCAGGTGCTCCAGCCGTCATCACCTTCCAGTCTGGCCCCTACTTCAACTAATTGGATAATTGGGTCAGACGAGAGTTTGAGGCTAGTGCCTAAAAGACCTGGGGTAAGTGTGAGGTCCCCAGCAGTGTAAACAAGACCTGGTATGGCCTGGCCTGGCTGTTTTGACAGGGGCTGTAGTGTAAGCCAAACCATGTCAGCTCGCGTGTTTGTTTTGATGTAAATTTAAGCTGGCTTGTTTTGTGGCTGCCTGGTGTCATTCCTGTGTTCGTGACCGTGGCAGTGAGTTTTCCTTTGTGTCTGCGTCTCTCCTGTTGTGAGCTGTCTAAGGCTGGCACGCAGAAATGAGCCCCCAGCCCATCCCACTCCTACCACTCCAAACAACGCCCTTCTCCCTTTTCCTGTTCAGGCATGTATTATTTACCCTCCTGCATGCCTTCTTCTGTGTACCGTCTTGGTCAGCTCCACAGAGGTAATGGGTACTACGCACACCATTCACTGAAGCAGACAGTAATCCTTTATTACAGTATTATATTTACATGTCATTGCTTCAGCTTCCTCAGAGTAAAATGATGCTGTGAAGGGGACCAGAGGAAGGGATGGATGCTGTTGAAAGGACAGATGTGAAATATGGGAACAGGCATCGGTGACCATGATGGACGATAAGAAAACCACTTGATGTGTGATTACAACTCTCCTTGGACTCAATATTGTCTTGTTTTAACCGTGATATATGACACAAGAACACACAATGAATGTAGACGTTAATCTCCCACCAGTTATTTAATAACACAATTCCAAACATTTGACCATCAAGTTGTGTTTGCTTCACATTGAACCTGGAAATTGCCAGCTTCAGCCACGTCACCTGTAATCAAAGAAAGAGTTTAGTGTTATGTTTGTGTTGCCGCACTGACCTGCATCCCTGGGCTGTATCGCAGAGCTATCCTCTTTTCCAACAAGAGGGTTCTTTGCAGCCTAAGCCTATTCTAAAATCCAGTGGATGCCAGTAATTTGATTACCCAAATATGATGGTCTCTTCAAAGTAAATGGCGGCTAAGTATTACACTTTTAGGTATTGGGTTACGAGTGGAATAGCTCGCTGTACTAGTGTATCAAAACAAGGGGCCCCTGCGCTGTCAAGGTTGCTAGGTGACAGGACCAATGCTTCTGGATGGGAGTTGGTGACATGAATGAACTCTTTAGTATGTTTTGTATTCAGTCAACGTCAAACTCCAGTGACATCTCACATGTAGAGATAGTGAACCTCACCAAAGTCTCTATTCTCTTCAGACAGGTGTGTGTGTGTATGGGGGGGGGCGCTCCATAGGTGGTAGGAAAGTTTACCACAGGCTGGTCTTGAACCCCTGGACCCCAGCAGTCAAGGCTGTGCCTGCGCAGAGGCTCCTCTCATTGCAGTTTGGGGAATACCTCTCAAACCACCCTCCCTCTGGAGAGGGTCATTAGATGTAACAAGACCTCATTGTCACTGAAATCCCACCGATTTAGTGACAGGAGATACGGTTTCAAACAGGCATTACAAAGTGTGTCCTGCGTGTTGACACCGCTTTCCCTTTTGTATAATTTATGTCCTTTCTTCTTCTTCAAATGTACCTGATTAAACAGTGTCTTGATTACTAGAAGTGTAAAAAAAAACAACAAAAAAACGTTACGTATTTATGTTGCATGAAAGCTTCAAAGCCATTTTACCCAGGAAGAGATGTGACAGTATTAGTGCTTGTCCTCTGGCTATGGACTCCTAATGGTTCAGGAGTGTTTCATCTGCTGAAGGATCGTCTTTTGTTAGGTGCTTTTCGTACAAACAGGTCAAACACATGTGAAGCTTTGCCAAAGGGGTGACTTAACTCAAATGTGATCCCTTCCTTATTGCAGACGAGTCTCTTCACATCTCATTTTCCACTAGCTTGGTTAAAACAAAAGAGCAAACTGATCTCTGACATCCGTAGTTGATTATTTTGTCTTGATGTTTTTCACCAAGCTGTCAATATGGCCTGTGAGAAGAGATGGAAAGTCCTCTTTAATTCCCATGAAAGATGTCGATGAAAAGGACTCTCGTTCAGCGCCGGATTAAAATAAATATTTCACTAGACAGACCTGTTTTATAGTTAATTTATTTAAAGCCTTTTGTCTTCGTTGGCCACAGGGTGCCAGTCCATGTGAACGGTACAAATGGATCTCTTGCAGCCACAGACTGAGACAGATGCTTCCGTCTGATAAATCCATTACGGTTAAATCCAGCTTTTATATGCCCTCAAAGTAAATCCTCAGGGCAACAGGAGCAAAACATCACATGCAGAGAAATTGTTGGTTATGTTTAGTTACAGGAGGACATTCAGACGAATAAGTTCTAATAATATGCTACTATTTGGTTATTTTCTCTGATAGTTTACTGTTCTCGTTGTATAATTTATCTGTCAGAAACTCCTACATATCCACTGGTCCATATACATACATACATACAGAACCTTTAAACTTGTTTATAGTACTGACGTAGACAGTCTTGGAGCTTGAGGTGATTCCTTTATAGTATTGGCAGGCAACAGCAGCAGCAGTCTAATAAAATTCCTGCAGGGTGTTAGTTTTAAGTGGCGCAGTTTTCCCTCTTGAGAAGCTGCTAAATAGCAGGTTAGCTCATGCGGTCATTATATCATTTCTAATTTGTCCAGTAGTATGAAAAATGATGACTGAAGCAATGTCTTATGTCGCTGCATAAAATCAAAGTAATTACACAGAAATTCAACACACTTTTCCATTTTATAGACACATTAAAATATCCATTAACATTTAATAGTTCATTGTCTTATTTCATTTACACTGACTCATTCTCATATTGTGTTTAAGTACTCACAATGTAATGATTCCCAACCAACACACACGATCCATATCCATTACTTTGTGTGCATGAGGTCACACAAATGTTCTTACTTCAAAGAGAGACGAGGATGAAGTGTTTGGTTGATGCGCTCCACGACTTGTCATCATCTATTGTCAAGTTCACACTCGCACAGCGTCTCGGAGCCAGAGCTTGTTTGTGCAAACACGGCTCACCACAACACAGTCGCCTCCACCTGAGGAGACGAGCATGACTGAGTGATGGGCAGGTGGAGCCCCTCCTCTCCACCTCCCTGATTAGCCTTTAGTTTTTGACAAAACAGCTGTGATTATGTGCTCCAGTGATGGACAGGCGTAGATGCCGACACTTTTGTGAGTCAGAAGGGGGGGTGGACCGCCCACCTCAGCCCTGTCTGGCACCAATGAACCTTTCTACACCTCAGACACACACACCACAGTTGGCAACAGTTGACCTCATGCAAGCTGAGTAAATGTTTTCAAACCATCGTTGACACGTCGTCTGATGGGTTTGTTTTCTTGCGCAGTAATGACTGTTTGTTCGAGCCTTTTCAGCAAAGTCTGATCACTTGTGTTCAGCAGATTACGACCGTATTTTCTCTGTGATATCGTAAGAAAAAACAGCTATGTAGGCTGTTTTTAAACCAACACACTAACGTGCATTTCAGTTTTAATGTTGCAGGGATTAGTATATATGCAGAGACTCTGTGATGTACATCATCAACTACCAGCTGAGTCTCTGCCGTCCTGCCACTGTTTTCTCCATCATGAAGACATCAACACCACTTACCAAACATCCTGGATTTACTCCTGTGCCTGAAACGTTAATATGGCTCTTGTCTGGTTTCCAACGACTGTTATTACACTTTATTTCATTCATCTTACCTGCCGCACAACACCTTCTTCATGATGTCATCACACAGCACCCGGAACACACGAAAGTGCTCCAGGTGATACAGATTTGACGAATTTCATTACACGTAAAGATTAGGAAAGTTATTGTGGAATTCTTTTCTCAATGCCAGGCAATGTTCCTCTTCAAGCTGATGATGTGTGTACACTACCACACACACACACACAGACACACACACACAGGTCCTTGAGGATGTGTTTCACTCAGACCGTTGTCGTCGTACACTCACTCATCCTAGTTGACGGGGACTAACCACTGTCGTGCTCCCATTCATTTTACACCCACAGGTTTGAAAATGACAGACATCAGAGTGTATATGTCCGTACACACGTGTGTTAGATGTCTTTGTCTACATGACTCCTTTTATCTGCATCCTTCTCTTATAATTACTGCTTATGAAGGCAGAGAGTGGGCGGGGACGAGTGACTATCATTTCAACAGCCTGCAATTGTAACAGCAGGCTGAACCCTCTCATAGGGTCGTACAAGTTAGAGGGCAGATGTACCTTTAAACATCACCAAAAATGGCTCTAAAAAGTCTCTAACTTTAAAACGTAGCTGCCATTGTTGATTATTCATCTGAGAACGTTCCTGTAAATAATCAAAGTGCTATCCTGAATTTGTGACTATTGCTGGTAACTCTCCCAAAGGAGCCGTGCCAGCTCTGACTCGAACCCTTTCAGACTGGAAGACATGCGACATCCTGACATGAAGAATTTTTTTTCCCTCATATATTCATTGGACAGATAGTTGACAGCTCATTTCTAGAAACCGTCAAGGAGCTAACTGGTTGCTTGAGGGGATAGCCGGTGGTAAGGAGATAGTGCAAGTATGTCAGAGGACAGGATGGGACTCGGGGGCAATGTGCTGGCAGTCAGCGATGGCGCACTCTGACAGGAACGTCGTTACCACGATCACACGGTCGCTCTACATTTACTATAGAAAACATGACTGAAACACATGGATGAATTATTTACCCCCGTTGCTTTTTACCAGTTTACTGCCTGCTGTCTCTCACTGGGTGTGTCAGCAAATGCTGCATGTAAACAAAGTTCAATCTCTTCGTTATTCTGTTTCATGTCACTCAAAATACCCAAAAGATACTGAAAATAAGGGGGTTAGCTCACCAGGAGACGTCTAAAACTGAGTTAACAAGCTGAATAATAAAGATCTGAGAGTTGGAGGGTATTTTTTATTTAAACCAGCTCCATGTAGTGGTGGAGAGGCAACCCCTCCTGCTATTTGAGGTCGGTTGAAAGCACATCCTTGATATCAACCATGTGCTCTTATTGTCTTCTCTTATTTGGATTCAGAAGGGAGGGGGGGGGTCATGAAGTTATGTACAATTTGATTTAGGATGTCAGCAGCTTTACTTTTCTGCCTGGACTGAGGAGACAGGACCTGTAAATTCATATTAGAATCTACCTGATGAGTGATGGTCCTCATGTCTCGATACACCGGTGCCCAACAGAGCGGCTGATAGCCGACCCTGACCGACAAAGTCTAGTTTGAATATGAGGTAGGGAATGAATGAGGAAAACACTGGCTCCACTCATAACCAGAGCTCACTGTTGTCATCGTCTGAGGTCCACATCATTTTGATTTGAAAGGCTCGCTGAATGAGCCTGTCCAGATGAAGGAGTGGGCTTTTGCCACGGGTCACCGCTGCAAATACAAATCTGCCTGAGGCGTCGATGGCTCCTGTCGTATGAGAGAACAGCAAGGGTCTTCATGTCATGGACCTTATCACGTGTAAATTCTAAAGACTTCTGTGAAATAAGGGAAAAAAAAAACAAAAAACGTGCTATAGGTAGAAGCTGAAGAACATTCATTCCTCCTCGCGGCCAGACACACAGACACAGCTGCAGAAGAAGAATCTAAACACTGGCATTCTCTCCAACACACACACAGTCATGCTCCTTTTCAGCTGCACCCAGACTGTTGAGAGGATTTCAAACTGCACGTCACATCACTCACAGCAGCACCGCGCTTTGCAAAGACCCACAACCGGGGGAATTTCTCTTTAAACAAATGAACGTGAAACTTTTTTTTTTCTAATGTTTACAGATTCCACTGATAGGTTTTCCCACAGTACGTAGTGGTGAATAAAGAGCAGTGGTTGTTTGAGCAGTTACTGGTCATCAGTAGTCACATACCGCCATTAGTGAGAATATCAGGCTGAGAACATCGGCCGGCCGAAGGAATTTGTGCTGTTTACACAGTTGTATCCGTGCAGCTGAACAGAATTATTTTCATCAGCAGCCACAATATCTACTTCTGTATCATCTACATCAAGGTGAATTTTCTAAAATATTGGAATGAGATGACGCAAACGTCCACTGTGACAGTAAGTGGCGTTTGATGAAATATTTTCTTGAAACGAGATCCAAAAGATCGCCTGTCATCCCCGCTTCCTATACGTCAATACTTCAAACCAGTTCTTGCTTCCTTGGGGACTTTGTGTCGCCTCGTCACAACGCAGCTCAGTGACAAGAATGGTGATACGATACGACGCACATGGTGAACTGTGTACGTTGTGACCAAACACAAGGCAGATATTTTTCAGACTGATTATCGGGGGGGCAGAGGTAATGCCGCTCTGCTCGCATTAATTGCCTGATTAACATGAGGACAGTTTAGCACTTCACTGTCCCAGACTCAGACCATTAATCAGGAGGGACCCTGTGCCAGCTGAACTCCTGCCAGCAGCTCTGCTCGGACCGTAAACAGAGAGAGAGACGCTGTGGGCGTCGGTTCGAGCTCTCACCGCTGGAAGGGATGTGGTCCACACTTTGGCCGGATGAATGTCAGATGGCGTTGCTATGGAAGTCGGGGGTTCAGGATGTGTCAGTTTTTGTGACAAATCTACCATTGCAACATGACTCGATACCAAAGGATGATGCTGGAACAGGAACTTAAAGCAGCCAAACGCATTCAACCGTGTAACAGTCAAAGGTTTGGATGCACGTTCTCATTCAGGTGTTCAGGTGATCTTCTGTGTTTGTTTGTTTGTTTGTTTGTTTGTTTTATTGTTCCAAAAGTTTGAAGGTTGAAATCCATCCATGTTATGTACAAAGCAGCGCTGGAGGCTCTGTTTTGTTTTTAGCTGGTGATCATTTGTCTGTTTAAACCGAACACAGAACATCAGAGTAGTAATAATCTGTTTCAGTCATCAGTCATTTCTCAAAACCGTATGCTGACATTTATGAAATACTGCAGCACTGGTTGACAGGCGCTGAATAATACCCACACTTAAAATTGCATTCCAATTACAAGCCTATACTGAGCTGCAAGTTATAGCCACATCCGATTTATGGCACACATCCGTCCCCACATGCTGTTCAAACCACTTGTAAACCACCGCCCACCCTTCCTAATCACTCTAATTACAACGCACTGTCCCCCTCGCTCCACGCTTATTTTATGTTTCCGCCTGTTCTTTTTTCTTACTTCCCTTTTTTTCTTGTATAAACACTCAGTCTCCATAACCTGTTTTTGATTTATATCTCTACACCTCAGCTGTCCACACAGACTTTCACCTGGTTCTCACAAGCGTGTCTCATCAGTATCTGTAATAAATCAGTGTAACACGCTGCACATCACATAGCTTCCAGGACGATTCATGTATCTGAGGAGAAGATCAGTAGAATTTCCTCGACAGGTGAGCAGTGCTGTTATGACAACAGACCCACCCAGTGATGACCCTGGTCGGCCTTACCAGAGTTTTGTGCTCTGTTCTGTTTTTCTCTTCTTTTGAGCTTCTTATTCTTTCATTTGACTTCAGAACACTTCCCATGTTCACATGTGCCAGAATCACTGAACCGTCTTCTGAGGAAAAACTTAATCTGTGTAAATCTTTGGCACTTGTTTGTCGAGTGCCTGATCAGAGACGGTTCACGGGTGGTGTTGAAGTGGGCTTTGAAAGCAGATGGCTCCAATCCGTCTGACGCTGCTGGTGTGCAGACAGGTGTGTGTCTGACAAGTGACGGTCTTGTCGTTGGATTTAGCACACACACACACACACACACACACACACACACACACCTGGGTTTCCTCTGACAGAACCAGGATGCTTCCAGATGAACCTACACTGACATATGCACGGGAACAGCTGAATCACTTGTTCAATGTTGGGCCATCGTATAATTTCAGATGATGAGACGTGTGGTCGTATTGGGAGCAGCTCTGGTGGTTGGTTCAACACCAGAACGTTTCGTCTCACTTTGTCTTTAGAACAAACACAAAGGCACTTATACCCAACTTTCACTGCACTTCAACAATAAATTGAACCATAAGATGCTTCCTCACATCGTCACTGCTCTAGAACCTACAGTTTGCGGGTTTGCATCACATCACCATAGATTAAAGTGACTAGTACAACCCTTGTTATCTTCCTGTGGTTCATCAGAAGAGTAGGAAATGCCTCCCTGCAGCCTGTTATCAATTGAGTGCCGGTGGTTGGCTGTGGCTCACGTTCGGCCTTTGATACCTCAAAGGATCTGGCTGCTGCACACCCCCGCTCCTGTGCCTCGAGCATCAGTCTCGCCTGTGTTCCGTCCTCATCTGGCAAATAATTGTCCTCGCAGTGTGTATGCATATGTGAGTATGTGCTTGTGTGAGTGATTGAAAACAGCAGCCAGGCTCTCCATAACTTCCGAATTAGTGCCTCAGCTGATTTCACACATTGCAAGGCAGCATGATATATTGTCCATACAGGGATAGACAAGGACACCAAAGACATTAAAGGATTGCTTTGATATCGATTGAACATTGCTTAATTGAATTCTTCCACACTTTGGTCCATATAACAAAGTTGTAGACATTATGATATATTGTCCATATCCACTTTTGGTCCATATATCTTGGCCGTGTTGCTGAGATTGTGAATTTTTCTCATGAGATAAAATTACGTATCCATCTATATACAAACACACACAAATTGTAACAAATTTGTGTTTCTTGTCTGGTGCCATCCCTGTAGCGTTGAGAGGGTCACTGATACATACCAGATTTGTCAGGGTGACTTACAGGGCAGAAAATGAGGACCCAGAGCAGAGCTGAACACACTGTGACGACACCGCAGACTTTGACAGACACATGATATCATCCATTAGACACGGGTCATACGAATCCAAACCTGCAAACATATCGTCTTTGCTTGTGTTTTACAGGTGCCCTCTGTCCATCTGGAAAACGTACTGAGCTGCTCTAACCTGCGATGATGTTAGTGGAAACTAAGTAGATCCTTTTTTTATGTGAGCAGTGCTCCGGTGAACTTGGCCCCAGGCCTGCCTGAGGCCCGCTTCAGCACTGCTCTGCTCTGGCTCGGCCACAGAGTGTCTCTCATGCGGCCCCTGACCTCTTGACGCATTTCCTGACCCAGGAAATAGAATTAACACCTCAGCGTGGACCTTTGGGGTCCCCACAGCCGCTCTCACAGCTGTGAACGAGCCTGGCCAAGTGTAGGGATACCTCGCTGGCCAGTGCTGCATGACCACCGAAACAAAGACGGGGGAGGGGGGGTTCTTTGGCATAAAGAAGTAAAAACTTCATGCCATCCCTTTTGGTACTTGAGGCACTTCAGTGCCACTACTGTTCCAGCAGTAAGTGAAACCAAATGAGAAGGTTTACTTCCTGTCATCAAACACCTTTGTTCTCTCGTTACTCATTTAATCATCAATGTGGAGAATTGGGATTTCTTACAAGATTAAAAAGCTCTGATTGTTTTCTGCATTTGATTTGAGGGGACCCTCATTGTCAAAACTGAAAAACCTTCTATTGATGGTTTCTTGTACAATTCTAATAAAATAAAGTAACGACAGCTCTGTATGGCATCTCTCAAGCCTTTTGTGGCATTGTTGGATTTCACATAAAACTTCATCAAGGATCAAGACTTTAGTCAGTCAACTTAACTGCATCATACCCTGATACTGCAGACTAGTGACACCCTAATGTTCCTGAAAATACATCTGATGTGAAATATAACAGAATAGACTTCCCAGTGTCATATGTGCAGTAAATCTGACGAATGGAGGAGAAGAGGATTATCTGTTTATTCCATATTTCATGTGAACGGTGATACCCCACACTCCTCAGGGCTTGATCTGTTTTCTTCATTAGTTAAAGGCAGTTATGCAGGCAAGAAAACATGCATTTATGTGCATTTTCAGACACACTCACACACACACACACACACTTTAGCCAGTTCCTGCGTTTAAGCACCCCATGTGTTTGCATTTTAGTCACACATTGCCAATCTCATGGGAGCACTTTGAAGCATACTCCTCCAGAGCAGATCATAAAACAGGAGTATAAGTGGTTTTTCACATAGTTGTATCCCAGAACGCCCCCGCCCCCCCCACACACACCTCCCACCTAACAGACCCACTGTGTCCACCTACCACCTCTTGTCCATTTTGCCCCTCACTGCAGGGCCCTTGGCTCACGGACTTGTGATGACATTGTTTCTGTCCAGATGTTGTGGACAGATCCTCCCCTGTGTTCCTCAGAAAGCGCTCGAGCTGTCACCATGAACACAAAGTTGACACAGAAAGGGCCTTTGTTGTGTCCGCCCTCCCCACCTACTTACTTCCAAGAAGTCTGTGACAAAATGTCTGTGGCAGACAAAGGTTTTTGTCAAGCTTGTGTGTTTTGCGCTAACCCGTTTGTCCCTCTGTGTCCCCAGTACTTCGAGGTGCCTTTTGACTCCAACATGAACCGCACCAAGAACCGTCCACTGGTCAGAGGACAGATCAGGTACAGTGTGTGCTCGTCTCATCCTATGATTCAGACACTTGCTGAGACACAGGCGGTCACAGAGCAGCCAAATGAGTCTGAAGAACGGGGAACAAATTAAAGGAAAAATCAACACAAAGTGTGTTTAGTAGCATGAAGAGCCTCAGTGCATCTTTACATTATGTCTTAAAGTCTCTGTAATTCAACTGAAGCACTTAAAGCGTTTACAATGTACTTCCCAGCGGGTGTTTTGATGATGATGATGATGATAATGATGGTGGCAGGAGAATGTGCCAAACTCAGAATGGGAGAACCACATTACAGTAATTATGTTACAACATAGCAACGGATGCACAATTGCACAGTTACTATGATTAGTTATACTGACACTTCCAGGTATAAAACAGTTCAGTGATGGGTAAATCTGAACAGGAGTAATCGTCTCACAGGTGGACGCATTGAGGACACATTTCCTGTAAACAGTGACAGCGTAGCCTGACAGAGATCCCATCCCACTTTTAGGAATTCTCAATGAAAACATAGCAGAGCAGCCATGGTGTTTGAAGATCCTCTCTCGCTGTAAACGCCGTCGAGTTCCCTCGGCTTTTAGTCCCTTCCAAACAAGCGGGTGTGTTTCTGACATTAAAAACACCGTCTCTCCCTCTGCTCCCTCTGCTCCTCCTCTGTCTCCTCCTTTGTCCCTCACACTTACACATGAGTGAGGAGACAGGGAGCAGATGGGAGGCTGGACCCTCCCGTCAAACAAGTCATCACAGAGCACCATTTTACACATTGTCCATGATGTCGTCACAAATCACGTCCCAGATCCTTGGACGACTCATCACTCGCGCTGGAAAGACTTTGGCATTTTATGTCGGGGCTGCGAAAGTGTATCATCTTTCCCATCATCCCGTCCTTCTTCTGTGAAACACCGATGAAGGGGTCTGAAGTGGTTTAGCAGAGTTTGACGCGTTGACATGTGACGATGCTGAGGAGTTCTCGGCTTGGTGAGAGAAAGCATTTGACACGCAAAAGTGTGGGATAGCACTTTGAGGGAGATGCAGCTATTTGTGAGATGTCTTGTCTCTTTGTTTCGTTCTGTCTCAGCAGAGTTACGCAATTCACAATGAGTCGTAATGTTCCTTCTCCCTCGATTCTTCCTCTTTCTGTAAAACATTCACTCATGTTGTTTCAGTCAAATCAAAACACTTTTTGTCCCCAAACAGCAATTAAAAGCAGCATAAACAAACCGAGGACAAACAGCGTCCACGACAGGAAACGTGCGGACGTTGCTTGTATTGAACCACATGTCTTTATGTTGTAGTACCACTGGCCACCTGACATGATGTCTGCCGCTGTGTGAGCCCGTCAGCAGAGGACAGTGAACCCACCTCATGTCACGCACTCAACCCCCCCCGACTCCCACCGAGCTGCCCGCAGCCATGCTGCCAACAGGCCCACCTCAGCCCACATAAAACAGACATAACACCACTAATCACATTAATGCCCCAAACTCCCTGCACAGCCACACCACCAAAATAAAAGCCTAGTTTGCTTTTTGAAGAAAGGGGCCTGCATTTGGTCAAGATTTGAATCTGTCCTCCCTTTAATTTATGGGGCATTTACTGTTGAATTTGAACCAGACCTTGCCATCGCTGTTTTCAATAAAAGATGAGTGGAGGAGGAGGAGGAGGAGGAGGAAGTCTTCATCCGGCTAAAAGCCTGAGCCGCAGCAGTTTTCGTCGGCGAGTTTTGATCTCTGGCGTGTGCACATGCTTTTCATGTTTCTACTTTTATCCTTGACAAACTCTTATCAGATGAGCTTCCTTCTTTGAGACTGGGCTGTGCTGTGCTGCTGTGTGGCCCCCGTCGGCCTTCACACGCACGTGTGTGTGTGTGTGTGTGTGTGTGTGTGTGTGTGTGTGTGCGTGTGTTGAAGATGAGATGCTATCAGTCTTATGTAATGTCTGCACGTGCACGTGCCCTTATTGTCCCATAAATCCCAACTTGCCCACCTGCTCGTTGTGACGGTCCCTTTAGAGAACGTCTGAAACTGGTGTTGACGTCGGTGTGTTCTCCTGTGTCCGTCAGTCCCCTCCACGCCGTGTCCTTTGCTGTGGCCTGCGGGGTTTCCGGAGTCACCTTGCTCACGTTGGCAGTAAACCCCTTGACCGGCTTCCTGGGGGCCCTCAACATCTTCCTGTACACCTGCTGCTACACACCCCTCAAGAGACTCACCATTGTCAACACCTGGGTGGGAGCCGTGGTGGGGGCGATCCCTCCCGTCATGGGCTGGACGGCGGCCACAGGTTGTCTGGATCCAGGTACAACTCAACAGTCTGTCAAGAAGCAGTTAGGCACTTCAGGACCCTTCAGGAACCTTTCTTGAAATCCTTACCTATTCACCTTTAAACCCCCACACTGCAGGTGCTTTGGTGCTGGGTGGGTTCCTCTACAGCTGGCAGTTCCCCCACTTCAACGCCCTCAGCTGGAACTTGAAGGAAGACTACTCGCGCGGCGGCTACCGCATGATGTCCGTCACCCACCCGGGCATGTGCAAGCGCGTGGCCCTGCGCCACAGCGTGGCCCTCATCGGCCTGTCCACCTTGTCGCCCGTGCTGGGTGTCACCAACTGGACCTTCCCGCTCATTTCCTTACCAATCAACCTGTACATCAGCTACCTGGCTTTCCGCTTCTATCGCAAGAGCGACCGCAGCAGCGCCCGCCAGCTGTTCTTCTGCAGCCTGTGGCATCTGCCCATGCTGCTGCTTCTGGCGCTCACGTGTAAGAAACCTCGCAAAGACCCGGAGGACGCTGCTCCGCCCCCAGCGTCTTCACCTGTCACTCTGCCGAGCTAGCACGTCATGTAGATGCTCCCCCTATTTAAACTGAGCACCCCCCCCCCGTGCCCCCTCAGAGTCTGCCAGGACTTTTTACTGTGTTAAACTCACTGATCAGGAAAAGGAGCTGCAAAGATTCAGCTCTTTTACAGGAAACACACGGAAAAATGACGCTTTAGGATCAGTTCTGTGTGTATCCAAACACGGGCCGTGTTGTACATCCTGACCTGAAATGACCTTGTATCGTGTAATTTGCGCCTGTGGATCCAAATGGCCGTCGCTGCCCGCACAAACACAGAGGAGACGTGTGATGTGATTCAGAAACGCATCTGTATGAAAGTAGGACTCAGTCCGACGCAGCTACAAACACTTACTTGACTTCCACCTGATCCACATTACTTGACGGTTAATCAGTGTCACTGCGGAGAAGCACCGACGCCCGTTCATCTCTGTAATGTTTAGATGAAGAACGGTTCACCGCCGACCTCAGGAGGGGACCAGGGAGTGAACCCCTCAGCACCCACAGGGGCGATCTGACAATAAACTCATCATGATGGTCCTTCTGTCTTCTTCTTTGTTTTCCACACTGACCTCACTCTCGTCACCTCCTCCACCGTCTGCGGTGACGGATCGTTCACTTTATTTTTGGAATTCAGTCATTGTCCCTTTCAGCTCAAACCCCCGACCCACCAATACGCTGTATTTAACTGGCCACCTCTGCACCTGTCAGTCAACATGTGTTCCCCTTCCGCTCTTTACCCCAACTTTTGGTATTTGGTTACATCTCTATCACTGCTCTCAGAGAGACCGGCGCGCCCTTTGCCCTCACTGCCATCCTCCCTCCATAAAAGCGGGGCCTGGGGATTTGGCCAAGGCCGGGAGACCTGAAACGGTCTGACATCCTCGTAAAGGGTCTGACCGGATACAGAGTTTCATATCAGAGGTTGAAAGGGGATTGATCGGACCAGCTGTTACAGTTGAGAGGAAAACAGGGGGGGGGGGGCTTGGGTTGGGTGTGTGTTCACACACTCTGACCTGTTTAGAGAATTCCACTGTTTGATGCTCTCCAAGCTCTGCTCGTCTTTCGAGGTGCAGCGGTGGCGATGTTCCATCATATTTGAAGAGGTTTTACCTTCAGATTGTGTTTAGTCAGCAGATTTATACAAAAACTCGTTTTGCTTCCAGAGGATTGACACTGACCTGCTGTTCCTCTGACAACTTTAAAATGACCCTGGTTCATACATAAGGTCAATGTTCTCTCTGATTTAGTTATTGAAACACAAAAATACATTTTTTTAAGCATCCTACACTTGATAGGATGTGAATATGTACACAATGATAATTACTATAGATGTTATCCGTGGGTGCTACAGCGTTTTTTTAAATATATTTCTGAGTCAAAATTAATGTACACAAAGACACATCATTACACAAACACATTATAGATCCAAGAGATCGTCATCAAATGCAAGACTTAATTGCAAATATTAATAATTAAGATATCCAGATTTGCTCTAATTCTGTAAATGTGTTCAATCTTCTTCTTCTTCTTCTCCTTTCGGCTTTCCCTCTTCAGGGGTCGCCACAGCGAATCGATGATCTCCATCTTTCCC
>JBBMJM010187943.1:3491-16939 GCA_037832705.1 Centriscus cristatus | reverse complement strand
TTTGCACCGCGCAACGAACGGCTGCGGGAGTCCTCGTTCCTTCATGGTGGGACCGACACGAGAAGCAGAGACGACAAGCGGCCAAGTCCGTCAGTCCTCCGGAGGTGTGTTTGTGTGTGTGTGTGTGTGTGTGTGTGTGTGTGTGTGTGTGTGTGAGCTGCGTCTCCAGCAATCACCAACGGCGGATACACACTGCGGACTTTATATTGTGGCGCCAACCAATGAGCGCTGCGGCGTGCGTGCGCGCGCGCTCTGACGCCCCCACCCCACACACGCACACACCGGAGGGCGCGTTCACGAGACGGCGTCAGTTTGACTTGAAATGTGACGGGTGACGGGTAAAATAGTTCCTTTAGGGCCTGAATCATTAGAGTAATTAATTCATCCATCTTCTCCCGTTACAGGTCAACAGGTGAACGTCAGATTCACACTCACATTCACACCTCAGTACACTGCTGGAGGTGGGAGGACGCTGGAGCACCTGGAGAGAACCCACACAGACACAAAGAGAATGAAAACTCCATCCAAGATCCACTTGACCACTGCGCCACCTCGTTGCCCAGCAACAAAGATTTGTTCCTCAAACCGTCTTATGTTGGCAGCCCACTGTGTCGGCGTAAGTTTTAGTCTTCAGTGAGTGATCTGTGTCATGAAATGAACGGATCTTTTCAGTCAGTGATTCGGTAGTTTGTTCACCTAAAAATCGTTAAATAAAAGGTATGAAATCACGCGGTGTCTGGAAATAATACCGGTACCAGTCACGACCAGATAACATCATAAAATCAGCACGTTGTCACACTGTGACACATCTCTTATCTGACGTGTGTCAACAGCGCCGTGTTGCCGTGTGCAGAAGCATTTTATCATGTTTGTAGAGTTCTGTAATCCTTGTTGCTTCCCGGGTCAAAGGTCAGCGGCCCAGTGGCATGCTACATGAGGAAATGGGTTCAAATGAGGATGTTAAACTCCAGCTTATCATCATATGATGGGGGGAAAAAATCACCCAGAAAAGTCCCGTTTGATAGTGGGTTCCAGTCACAGGCATGATGACACACGCAGTTTGTGGAATTATGTCGACATAAGACGCGTTACTTTGTGTGGACATATGTTTAGATAATACGTAGCGTGTGGCGAGTGCTGCTCGAGCGGCACGGGGCCAAAGCCCGCTGCCAACCGGGGCTGGAGGACAGATGGCTCCATCAATCTGAGGTGTAACAGTGACGTGTCAGCCATTTTCAGAGGAAGTGGAGCGTGGTGAGGGGTGACGAACATAAATTGAAACAACTGCTCAGCTGCGACAGACGCCCTTTGATGCTGTTAACGTGTGGTGTGAATCTGTGATCAACTGCTGTCGGGCGCAGTAACAAACAAGTCTTCCAGTTAAGTATCTTTCACCGGAGACATGCAAACACATCATGCACCATTTCTGTCTGCGCGTTCCCGCTGCTTCACCTACAGGACGGACATGTCACATCCCAGTAACAGCCGTACACTTTAGATTGTTTGATTTTTCCATCTGTGAGCATGATTTAAATTAGATTGGACTATAACTCCCCAGAAGGAAATTCACGTTAGCAACAAAAGAGGTACAAAAAATAATAAAATGTAATGATAAAAGAAAAAAAAAACAACAATTAAAAAAATGTAAATTAAAAAAAATAACCAAAAGCAAATTTCCTGATGTAATATGAGAAGTTCTCCATATCGTGGTGGACACATGAGCCCATGGGCCCCCAGCATCAGTCACCAGTGTTTGTTTTAATGTGTCAGAAAGTGAAGTGACTCATTCCAATGATTAAAAACAAAATACTGGGTTCTTCACTGGACCAGAACACATTTTCATGAGAATATGATCAGTTTTGTGTATGCAACCATAAAATGAAACCCTTTGTTTTACTCACACTGGTTGAGGCAGAAGGCCATCCACGTGCAGCCTTGGAGCTGCTCGAGGTTTCTGAGCCTCCGTCGCTGAGAGGCCTCTCCATTGAGCGTTGTGTTTCTGTTAGAGTGTCAGGAGATAACGGTGGTTGAGAGTTGGAGCCGTGTAAATAAAATGTGACCTGACTCCTGCGCTCAGGGTCGCTGCAGACCCACGCAGGCTTAAAGGTTCACTGCCGACCTGTGTGGTCATGTTCTTACTGATTAAGGATGACAAAACTCTGCGACGGTCGCACACTTTGGTCAGCTGAAGATGCGGTGACTTTTAAGTAAGCCGAACTATGACCCCTGCCCCACCCCACCACCGCAAAACATATATTAACCTACTGTGCTGGGCGACACAAGCACCTGAGGACTGTGTGATCTACATCATCATCCTACGTTTCACCTTAACCAATGCAAATATTTGTTATAGTACTTTCTATAAAAAAACAAATACTTAATAATGAATTAAAATTTGTTAAAATAAATACATGCTGAGGGGAAGAAAGACAGCGTATCCATCCAAAAATACAAATTATTTCACACAAAGCACACAAAGACGGAAAATCCATCTTGCGCCCTGCAGCAGAAACAAAATTTAAATACTCTGACTAAGATGTGGTTGAGAGCTCTTGCATTATGCAAATCAGGATGTGATCAAAGAATATTACCATAAATGTAAGTGCAATCATGAAGTGGAAATGCCGGTGTCTGATAATTGCTCTTGAACGTGTCATAGTCCAACTATGCTGCAGAGGAGATATGAGAGTTCATTAGCATGAATTTAGATCACAGGTATTTAACATATGGGCTGTGTTGTTCTAACAGCTGGGGAACTGCAACAGTAAACAAACCATTTCTCACAGTTGTGTACAAATATACGGAAATGTGGTGTAAAAATGTAATTGTCGGCGAGTACAAATAGAGACATTTTTATTGTTTTGTCTATTTGAAAAGGAATACAAAAAATCAGGAGTTAAAACTACTTTACTTAGTAGTATAATATATTAACCTTGATAATCTTGTATTACATCAGTGTAAATATGCAAATTGTTCTGGTGTCTGATGTGACGCATCTGAGGAGAGAATGGCAGAGGCACGGAGCCTACAAAGGTTTGAATGGCAACAACGGAAGCCAGAGTGAGTCAGAAGGAGAAAATGCCAGAAAATGCTAAAAGTCACATTTACAGTAACAGTGCAAAGGTTGAGTGGTATCGTATCATGAGTAGATGCCATGAGAGCTCTCAGTTGCACAGCTTAAACTGCACCACTTCAGCCAGACACTCGCTGACATTTTTAACGCTGAATTCACCGATTAAACGATTATTGTCACTTGGAAACACATATCATCCATCCCAATGAGTCGACCGATAAAAAGATACACACACATTTTTGCTGTTTGACTTGAATCCAAAAGTGCAATATCCGAATGTCACATCGAAGGTCGTTATTGCAGAGAAGATGGGGATGTAACTTCATTTCAATGGATTTATTCCATGGCGTTAAGATGAGAAAAGAAGACATACATTTTTGCAATATTTCATTCCTGTTGCGCCTATGCTTCTCTGAAATCACTGGTGGGAGTTCCCATCCTGGGAGTTACTGTCTACTGCTTTTCACTTGTATTTTCAACTTTGCATTACTTTTGACACAAGAACTACCAGTACTCTATATTTAAATCGAACCACTGCAACTCCTGAGGTGAGGCAAGACCCCTTAACAGTAGATGTCTTACACTGCCCTCTAGAGGTGAAGAAAGTATACTACAATCTAGATAGAAAGAGTCCTAAAATTTTGTCTGGTGATTTGATGTGCAAAGTATCTGTCCATAACAGATGATGATTATCTCGATATCTATAAATACACCTTTCCATGAAAGTGCTTCTGTTTTTTGGCTGCTTTACTGACGACACTGTCCAACCCTTGTGAGTTCGTTTTTCCATAGCAGACATTAAACGGAGGATTAAAGGGATTAAAGTGGAAGTGAGTAGACTGTTGCTCGGACTCCTGGACCGGACAAAGCGCATTAAACGCATCTGAGAATTCGGATCATGTGTAATGTATGTATCAGTGACTCCCCGAGGAGGGCAGTAAGGTGGTCGTATGCTGCCGTTCAACACCAACGAAGAAGAAGCGTTTTCCCGCGCGGGTTTTCATCCTCCGCCAGCGTCTCAGTAGCTGTCAGTCGGTGGCGGTAGTCAGGCGGTGATATTGTGACAGGTAACACTAGAGTAAACGGCGGTGCAGCCTCACAATGCCAGCGTCGTCTTCAGTTTATGACCCGGCGTCTCTTCCGGATTTGTTGCCCCTGTACTACCGGCGGCTGTTCCCTTTCTCCCAGTACTACCGCTGGCTGAACTACGGGGGAGGTGAGTGTCCTCATCAGCTAGGCTAACAAAACTAGCAGGCTAGTGAAGGCTGGAAAGTGTTTCTGTCACTACCTTGACCTTTCGCTTCTACAGTTTTCTCTTTTAAGTTAGTATTCATTTGCTGATATGGTAGATTTACTTTCATTCAACATTTTTAATCATTCATCCAAGGTTCAGAATGAGAAATGCTTAATTTGCAGCCATCATGACCAGAGTATAAGAAGTGAAATATAGAAAAAGTAAAATAATAGTGTAATTTAAAATAATACAATGGACTAAATACAGTATACGCGGTAATGTATAAATACTGAAATAAAAATAATAGAAGTGTGTGACTTTAAGCCCGAATATGAAGTCATATTTACTGCATCTAATTTATTGAAGTCATCCAACAGCATCACAGGACTCAACATTCTTTGCCGCTCTGACCCTCAGTGCACAAAAACTACTTCCAGAACCGAGAGTTCTCCTTCACACTCAAAGATGACATCTACGTCCGCTACCAGTCTTTCAGCTCACAGAATGAGCTGGAGAAGGAGATACACAAGATGACCCCATACAAGATTGATATTGGAGCTGTATATAGTCACAGGGTGCGTCTGCATGTCTCGTCCTTTCATTGCATGTCTGTTGCTTGTATGACCATTTCTCACATTTCCTCTGTCACCCACAGCCCAACCAACACAACACTGTGAAGTCAGGAGCCTTCCAGGCTCTGGAGAAGGAGCTGGTGTTTGATATCGACATGACAGATTACGATGATGTGAGAAGCTGTTGCAGGTAAACAAGTTATTTGATGCATGGTTCATTAAAGGAAACCTCATTATCTCATGCTCGAGTAACTCAGCCTGAAACCTTATTTTAAGTGCTGCGGATATTTGTTCTAAATGCTGGACCCTGATGACCATTGCGATACGGATCCTGAATCGAGCTCTGCGAGGTAAGTATGATAATGATCATAACATTAATAATAAACGTGAGTTGAATAGCACCCTGCATACAAGACTGAAGGAGCTTTATAATAAAAGGGAACACGTTAGAACAAGGATGAAAACGGTAAAGCTAAAGATCATTCGCAGGCTATAAATGTTATTGTTCATTTATTCCACTCACATGTCACTTCAGTATAACAGGAATTTTTTTTTTAATTTTTCTGCAGATGATTTTGGTTTCCAGCATCTCCTGTGGGTGTACTCTGGCAGAAGAGGAGTGCACTGCTGGGTGTGTGATGAATCTGCCAGGAAGCTTTCTGTAGCAGCACGCTCTGCGGTGGCTGAGTACCTCAGCCTGGTCAAGGTAACAGTGTTACACATTTTCTTGTGTTTTCTCCCTCCACTGATGCCGTTAGGGGTTCCGTCTTGTCATTGGCACTTGACAGTATTTAATTAAGTCCAATCTTGTAACGACGTGATGCTTCTTTCGGTTTTGCAGGGTGGGGAAGAGACAGTGAAGAAAGTCGTGCTCACAGATCCAATCCATCCCTTTATAAAGTAAAAATACGATGTTTTGAATTAAAATTCTCACTTTTTATTAGTTTTTTCCCCCTTGTCAACTTTGAATTCTCCTCCTGTAAACTCAGAAAGTCTCTCAAAGTGGTGGAACAATACTTCCCTCGATACGCTCTACAGGACCAGAACATACTGGGCTGCAAGGAGTCGGTGGACAAAGTGCTGTCACTCACGCCTGACGATATCCTTCCAGTACAGCATAGGCAGCCAGCGAACGCCTTCTCTCCACTGATTTGTACCACATAAGTAGACATTGATGCTTAACTCAGCTCGAACATGTCAGGAAAAAATTACAGCAGGAGTTTGGAAATGAGAAGAAACCGGAGAAACGATGGGAGCTGATAAGCCAACAAGCCGAAGATAAACAGGTTGGTTATTCTGCTGTGTTTGATTTGTGTTTTATTTGCATCAGGTTTTTCTAGGCTGTTCTCTATTCAGATGTATTTAGATTTTCTAATTTTATCATCCATTGTTTATTTTCCTTCTCTAGTTTAGATTAATATACTTGATTGATTGTATTTATTTTAACTTTTATGTTTTATCTGCGGTGTGGCCATAGCTTTTCCTCAGTTTCCTTTTTTTTAAAACTTTTTTTTTTAATTCTTGTGTGTTTTATAATTATTATTAATTAAAACTCACTTTGTATTCTATTTTTGTTTGCATTTTTTCTTTATATATTATGTATTTATCTGATTGATTGGATAATAAAATACATGCTTCCCTTCAGGCCACTGCGAAGAAAGGCCAACACTTCGAGAAGGAGATTATGTTGCAGTACTGTTACCCACGGCTGGATGTGAACGTCAGTAAAGGGGTAAACCATTTACTGAAGAGCCCCTTTAGTGTCCATCCAAAGACAGGTAGGTCCATTCATCCAACCTGGTGGACACACCGCAGACAGGCTGAAGCTCCCTGTGAACCCGTTTTGTTTTGTTTTTTTGACCTACAGGGCGTATCTCTGTTCCCATTGACCTGGAGGAGTTAGATGAGTTTGATCCCTTTGCTGTGCCCACAATCAGGTAATCCAGAGTCAAACATCTCATACTCTCCTTTTGGAGGATTTTGAAATTCTGGATTTGATGATGGCGATTGTTTTTCTAGTCTGATCTGTGAGGAGCTGGATGGGCCGGCGAATGGGGATGAGGAAGAGGTGGCAGAGGAGAAGGAAACTGATATGGAAGCAAGTGAGAAACGGAAGATCAGAGGTGACTGAACACATAGTTTCCCTTTTTCTAATAAGGTAACAGCAACATCCCCCAGTTAGAAGGCGTCAACCACCACTGGCTGAAGTCCTATTGATGATGTAGTACGGTGTTTAACTTGGGTCACATGTGGCACATCACAACTTCCTTTGTAACTTTATTGGAAGATGATAGAAATCACTACATTTCTCCTGCATTATTATGGACCAGCATATATGTCTGATTAAATGAGAAAACCTTCTACTTCCTCCTACTTCTTCATTTTTCTTCACAGATTACAAAAGAACGAGCCTGGCAAAGTATGTGAAGTACTTGGATCAGTTCCTGGATGGACTGTCTCGTACGTGGAAAGGAGAACTTCTCAGAAAGAGTGGTACGTCTGAGGGGAAATAAAGAAAGGTGACATTATACTTTTCTATTATTTGATTGCATGTGTTTGTATTTTCTCTCTCTTCTAGATCTTCAGAAGGAATTCTGAGCAGGATCAGTGACAGTGACACACCTGAGGTCGCACTCCAACTGCCGTTTATTTTGGTTTTTGGGGTTCTAGGAGGAGTTTTTAATTAAAAGACTCACTGTAAATCAAATGTATTATAGAAATCATTTTTTTCACCCATTTATATAAAGAACCAAGTAAATAGTTGCTTACAGCAGAATTCCATTGTAATCTCATTTTATTTGTTTTTGTTGTCGCCATGGTGTTGTACAGTTATTTGTAAAATAAATAAATGTCTGTCTCCTTCAAACTTTTGAGTGTTTGTGGAGTTCATGACTGATTGTCCATTAAAACCTGTCATCAAAAATTCAGAAGTGAAAGGAAACTACATTTACTCCTCAGGAAGGTTTTTTTTTCCCCATGTGCTGGTATTTGAGTATCATGAGGGAAAGTTGCAAATCCTGACTAGAAACTGTTGGTAACCTTATCTTGCGGCCCCATTAGTGGTGCAGATTTCTGACTCAGCTGTCTGGGTGTTGAGTCCATGGAACAGGTGGTGTGACTTGGATTCTGACTTGGACTGCAACAAAGTAAAATTAATTGCTTTTTCTGCCTGTGAAATATCAGGAAATACCCACTGTAAGTTCAAACGTACACGGGCTGATTTTCAGTAGCTGCCCATGTGAAATTAGCTCCACCTCAACCAGCAACAAAAAAATCCTGCTTTTACATTTCTACATGTGTAGTATGATAAATATCATACGGCTAATTTTACTTTTACTGATATAATTGCTAAAAGGGGTAATTGCTTGTTCTATTAAAGTAATGTACAACACTGTAGTGTACATATTAAACTGAAACTTTAATTGACCCGGAAGAAGAATGTTGCGTTCGAAGCCGGATATTACTGTGACATTAAGGTCAGGCTTTCTCTCTTCCAGCCATCTTGGATATAGCATCCCGAGTCGGTGAGTGTCTCCGCCGTTAATCCGACACCATCCAGCCGTTTCTCTCACTACCCTGTGTTACTTTAAGGGCGAGTATACCTGGAAGTTGTTGAGTCGTTATGTCGGGGCAGTTATTTCACTCTAGATGTCCATTTGTCAGCGTTAGACGCGCCGATGTACCGCCCGTTACCGGCTCAAAATGGGGGAACCTGACAGCCTGTTCTCGGGCAGCCTGTCCGGGCCGCGGTGAACTGTCCCACGTTACGTAAAGGTGGTTAATGTGGCGACAAGCTGGTTACTGTAAAGTAGGCAAAATGGTAGGATGGGCTTTAAGTTTAGTTTTGTGCCTTTAGTCGCAGTGACTGACATAAACAGCTAGCTTGCTAACGCTAGCAAACGAGACCTCCAGCTAAAGCGTGGGTAGGCTCATGATTTCTGACGCAAGAGGGGCAGAGAAATTACCTAGCTCCGTGTTAACGTCGAGTTTGTGTTAAACAGGCGTGTTGTGCTGCTGGATGAACCTCGTATTGTCTTTGTTCTATTAGCAACCATGCCTGGCGAAGCCACAGCAACGGTCCCGGTCACCGAGCAGGAGATGCAGCAGCCCCAAGTGGAGACTGGTTCGTATGTTTTAACTCTGTGTGAACTTGCATGAGTAGTCGGGGTCCTGGAGCTTCGAAATGTTAATATTTTAGCTGTTGACGGGGCGGTTTGACTCGAAGCACAGCTGGAGCGCCTGACAGAAGTTGTGATGGTCAGCAACCAGGTGTAGTGACAGTTGTTCCTGAGTTATTTCCAGTCGAGAATAGCATACGGCTGAAACGAGTGATCCAGGACCCTCGAGTGTACTTGCACAAACTCACAAAGGTGTGGTGAACTTCACTGACAACTGCATGGTGGTGATTGTGGTTCGACTTTATACAACAATGAACGGCCTTGGAATTTAAGTTTTACACTAACGAGTGGTTGCACATGTGAAGTCAACTTTGTAGCTGTTTTAATATCCACCTTTTACATATTTATGATTACAGCTAAATGTTAACAATTTACATTCAGATATTAGACTGAGAGAAAATAGTTAATAGCACCAATAGTCATGCTGTTATTCCTGGAGGAGTGTAAGTAGGTGTTCCTAATCATGTAATCAGAACTTTGTTCTAAATGCAATTTTTCGCTGGGTAAATGTTATCTGTAGGGAGGAATTAGGTGTACTGCTTTACAAAACTACTGGCATCAGCGACTTCATTGGCCTTTGGGTGGAGATGCTTGGCTGGGAGTGCAGCTTTGAAACACAAACGGATGAATGGCAGCTAGCACTGGTGAATGCGTACTCCCTAGCCCTCTAAAACATTATCCAAAAATACCTAGAGGATTTGGTGTCATGTATTCATCTTAGTAGCTGCCCTTAGACACACATTTTGTTTAGGAAAAACTTGTTTAGGAAATTCCAATGATAATATTATACAGCATAGCATGTAATATTACTATATTATATATGTACTCCTTTGGAGGGGAGGTACAAGGTCACATTGACAAATAGGTTTGTATGAGTATTATAATGTTCAAACGTTTCAGTGACTGGACTGAACGAGAATACAATTTTGCCACTGGGTGTGGCAGTGAACACACCAGGCACTCCCTTCGAACAAAACTAGAAATACCTTATACCTTGGATAAAGTTCTGAGGCAAAGAATTTGCTAGAGCTTGTCATGAGTATTATTCTTGCAGCTGACAAAAGACTTGAAAGTAGACCTTTAGTGATGGCTGTCCTGTGCCTGTTTTCGTTCATAAGATAAAATGGATTCATACGTTTCCCAAGGTACAGAGACATTTATATTGTCTTATGTGCACTCTGTCTGAATTTAAATGATGAACTGTTAACTGTTGCCACACATTCGATCGATGCATCCTCAAATGTTGACAAATGGGAAAAAAACGCTAAGATTGGTCTGTGAATAGTATCTCTTTAAGAAAATACAATGTATTTGTTTATTTGCAATTTCAGTTCATCAATCCTAGTCCTTCAAATCCTAATTCACATGGTGAATTCACTGTTAAAATTTCTAGTGCGACTATAGAGGGCAGACACCGAAATGTATGCAGCCTTTTGAATTAGTGCGTCTGAAACTGAAGCACATTTACTTGGTGATATCTAGAAATAGTTGGCTGTCTGAACAGTAAAATACGCATATTGATTTGTTGTGTTGCACAAATTGTGTGGAAATTGTTTTTGGGCTAGCACAGAGTCATTGGATGTGGCAGACTGGAGGTGACATGACAGCTTACACAATGCTCCTGTCATAAGGTTTCACCTGGGAAGTTTTTTTTTTGTTGTTGTTTTTAAAATCCGGTTTGTAGATGGATTGAACTTGACAGCCTGTCATTCAACCATGTGACTAAGTAGTGGTCAATGGTAATGATAAATAGTAACTTGGAACTGAATCTAGAGTACTGTCAATCAGCAAATGTCTGAGATGTTGACTGGTATGCTGTTAAATCTGCTCTTATTTGGACATGCAGTAATCATAACATATCGTTAACTATTTTGAGCATACAATGACATTTTTCTTTTCTTTAAGCTGTAGGAATATCTAAATGTGAGGACTGAATGAGGCTTTCATTTTTATATGTTTGGCACTGCATGTAGTTTTGCACATGGACACTTCTTTTTTCTGAGTGCACACTACCCCCTCTTTTTTGCGTAGTCAAACTAGTTTCACATCTGAACGCTTTCACAAACTCATTTGGAGAGTATGATGGGCACAGTTCATTTTTCACTTAGTAGTTTGAGCAAATAAACCATCCTCTATTAACTACATTGATGGTCTTTTCTCCATTTTACTCCTGGCGCTTCATCAGTTGGAGTAACAAATTCCTCTGCTCCGTCTGAGATGGCTGTTCCTACAGTAAATAAGCCAATCCAACTAGAGAATACTACAGAAACATCAGTTCCTGCCCAAGAGACAGGGACCCCAGAAGAAGCTGCTGTTAAGAGTGCTGCAGATCAGCAAAATGGTACAACCATAACTCAAATGGCCAAGCAAACTGAAGACGTCAGTTCAGCAATGCCTATGTCAGAGCAAGTCACCACTGCAGACCCAGCAGCAGGGGCCACTGTAGCTGCAGACCCAGCAGCAGGGGCCCTGGGTGAAGCACAGTGCTCTGAAGAAATCACTGAGGACGGGACAGCACATGATGTTCCAAAGACTGTGGTAGATGGCCTGCAAAGTCTGGATGCAATTGTGCCTGATGTGAATGTTAATTTGGCAACTCAAAATCCTGAGAAGAAAGAACCAGTTATCCTTCTCTCCAAAGCCATTCAGTCAAAGGGGGCCGCCAAAAGTGATGGCCCTCCTGTCTCTACCTGTCATCTGTCAGGTTGGTTTCTCATTTATGAATAGCAGCCTACCTTGTAGCCTACCCTACCTAATTTCCCTGCTATTTAAAATTCAAGATTAAGTAGGTACCACTTACTGTATATTGTTATAGGTTTGACACTTAATGCAGCTGCAGCCAATAGTTTTAATTTACAGTGGTTGTTATAGTGTCACAGATCTAAAGTGATTGTGCTGCTTCAACCTAATGTACCCTAACAATTGTTACTGCAATGTCACTATAATCGTGTTTAAATTGAGGATCAGCAGATCTTCTAACCAGCTGACCTGACGTCTCTTCTCCCATGTTAATGTGTGTCACAAATGTGCAATTATTTTTTAAATTATTTAATTAAATTAAAAAGAGTAAATATGAATCTTAAACAGCAGCACTGGTTCACTTTGTAGCTTTGTGTGCGGTGATATGCATTCATGTTTTTTATTTTGTACTAAGTGCATCGTGACTTAATAGAGTGCCGTTTCGCCTGTTGCATTTGTAATGTGTTTTGAATGGTAAATTGCATCAAACCCAGGACAGTTATGACCTCTTTTCCTAACTCCATAAAATATGGTTGCATCTTATGATTATCTTTTGATCAGTTAACCAGCATGGGTTAGTTACCCTTCCCATTTAAAAAAAAAAATAAAATTTAAATTTAAAAAAATCTTTTTCTGTTTAGCTACACCTCCTGCCCCAGCTTCATCCCAGCAACCTCAGGCAGCTTCTGGCCATGCTAAGCCCAAAGGCAAAGATGCCAAAAGTGGTCAGGGTTCCTCTGCCCCAAAGGCTGTCCCTGGCAGACGTAAACGCTCCTCAATGTCTGCCTCCTCCTCCTCTCCCACATCCCCCAAAACAACCCCCTCCTCCACTCCTTTGTCACCTCTGCTTTCCCCTTTAGCTTCTTCACCTTCAGCAAATCAGGTTGTTTCTGCAACCAAAATTGTAAAGGCTGGTAAACAAGAAAAAGCTAAAAAAGCAGAGGCATTTGTGCCTGTTGGTGCTGCACCTCAGGAATGCAAGGTCACTAAAGCAAGTGGTAAGTCAATCGAGGCAGTCCCAAAAAAAACTGAGGCTAAATCTGCCCCCGTTGAGACAAAAAATACACCAACTAAAGCAAAAACTGAAGCTCCAGCGGCTTTTAAAGTTACCTCAAAGCCTGCTGTAGCAGCCCCAGTTTCATTTTCAGATGCTCTTGCTTCTAGCACTCCCAAATCAGTGGAGGTCAAAGTCCCTCCCTCAAGATCTGCTGATGATGATCTACCTCCACTTATCCCACCCAATAAAAATGTTAAAATGTCAAATCAGAGTAGTGCCCATGTAGAGGCTAAAATAGCACCCAAACCAATTGTTGCACCAAAAGAAGTGGGTGAGAAGTCCAAGGCCGTACCTGTTCTGGATTCCAAAGTGATGCCCACTGTGAAGTCTGTGATTGCTGAAGGTGCCTTTCCTGCAGCTGTTAAGACTGCTAAACCAGCTCCCACTGAAACTTCTGCAAAGCCAGCTCCCAAAGACAAGGCTACCAAGCCAGCTCCCAAAGACAAGGCTGCCCAGGTGGAGGCTGCCAAGCCAGCTCCCAAAGACAAGGCTGCCCAGGTGGAGGCTGCCAAGCCAGCAGACAAGGCTGCCCCCGTGGAGGCTGCCAAGCCAGCTCCCAAAGACAAGGCTGCCCCCGTGGAGGCTGCCAAGCCAG
>JBBMJM010187519.1:4636-20128 GCA_037832705.1 Centriscus cristatus | reverse complement strand
CTTGTTACTGCACTAACTACAACAGCATCGGCATCATTTTGCGTCCAAAACCGTTTTGGTTGGCTCTGTTTTCCCGCTCCGAGAGATGGGAAAGTCACAGCCCGTCCAGTTGTTGTCGTCTGTGGAGGTCGCACGCACACCTTTCCCGAGCCGACTGCGTGTTGATGGAAGCGGAGGAAGTTGCGGTGTGTTTAGTTCACTTCACCTTGGTACAAATAAATAATTTCTCACACAAGCACCGGTGTTTTCCTGGAGTATTTCTGTTATTTCGAGTTTCCCCCGGCTGTGTAAGTGAGACTATCAGCGGCGTCTCAAAGCAAATATCAGCTTCTGTTCTTTTGATGAGAAACAAAACAGCGGCGCTGAAGAAAAGAGGCTTCCCACTGACTCATCATACGTCCTCCTATGAATAGAGTAACCTGCCTGTGAACCTTCTGCAGCGCTGATCCATCCTGGAAATAACCAAAGAGGGAAAAACGTGTCAGGGATCAGCGGGCTGTGTGCCGACACTGGGACACAGCACCGGGGCGTCGGACTGGATAGAGGAACACTCTGAATTTACCCCAGAGCAGCGAACGTCCTGCAAGAGTAGGTGTCAGTGAAGCTGGAAGGGACAAGCACTGTGTCGATCAGCTGAGATTCATCGGTTTGGGATAAAACATGGAGTTGAGTGGGGAGGAGACGGAGGCAGAGGCTGGGAGTGGTCATATTAGGAAGAAGCCCATATCGCTGCGGTGATTGATGGCGATAAGGAAGTGGTTCTGTCAGGGTGTAATTACAGCGGTCTGACAGGAAGTGTTTGAAGGACGGCTGCTGACCGGGAGACGAGGGTGATTCCTGAGGCCAAGAACAGCAGAAAATAAATGGCGCCGCCGCTTTGACTTTGTAACGGGGATGACACTCATCCCTCTCCCTAATTTGAAATGATTTCCTGCCGGTGACCTTTGTTCTGGACCGATTTGATTATTACAGCTCATCAAACCGCTCTCCGCTGCTCGTATGTGACACAGATTGGAAGAAGTGCAATCACTGGGGGGGGCAGTCGTTTCACCAGTCTCGTGTATGAATCATTGTTAGCTCCCGGTTAGCACCCAGTTAGCTCCCAGCTAGCTCCCGGTTAGCACCCAGTTAGCTCCCAGCTAGCTCCCAATTAGCTCCCAGCCAGCTCCCAGCTTGCTGCCAGCTAGCGGCCTCCCAGTTAGCTCCCAGCTAGCTCCAACTTAGCTCCTAGTTAGCTCACAGTTAGCCCCCAGCTCGCTCCCAGCTAGCTCCCAGCTAGCTCCCAGTTAGCTCCCAGTTAGCTCCCAGCCAGCTCCCAGCTTGCTGCCAGCTAGCTGCCTCCCAGTTAGCTCCCAGCTAGCTCCCAGTTAGCACCCAGTTAGCCCCCAGCTAACTCCCAGCTAGCTCCCAGTTAGCTCCCAGCTTGCTGCCAGCTAGCTGCCTCCCAGTTAGCTCCCAGCTAGCTCCCAGTTAGCTCCCAGTTAGTGCCCAGTTAGCCCCCAGCTAGCTCCCAGCTAGTTCCCAGCTAGCTCCCAGTTAGCCCCCAGCTAGCTCCCAGTTAGTTCCCAGCCAGCCTCCTTTCTTTGTCAGCAGCTCAAAGTTAGTTTCTAAGTGGGTTTGTCACATGGTTGTTCTGTCACCTGTCAAGTGACTGTGGATGAACATGGGAGCTGCAGATACAGATAGAGATGTAAAATGTGAATAGCGCCATGAAGTCAACGTGAGTTCCTGACAGAGGTGAGGACATGATCCACTGTCGTCAGTCACCAGCACACAGATAAAGTTGCTGTTAATCTTGTCAGGAACAGTCACAGGGACGTCCGAACCTGCTGACTTCATCAACCGACTCAGCATTTCTGGCGCGTAGCGGTGACCTTGCGATGAGTTCACTTCCCTCGGTGGGTCTGGGGATTGGTGGTGGATTTAAAATATCCCGCCTTCGCCTCAGATCTGCTCGATACCTGGCATTTCTTTTCATCTCTTACCTCCATCAATTCCCTCTCCTGCAGCTTTTTTCTGTCTGAGTAAGCCGCTGTGGCGTCAGGATCAGCATCTCTGCTCTCAATCCAGCCTGAGAGTGGAAGGGGAACTGACAATTGGAACGCGATCCCGTCACGTTCCTGTTCTGTGTGTGCCATAGACCTTCTCAGATGTTCTCAGGATGGGCCCAGACGTCCCTCCGGGATGCAGGATGGACGAGGTGTGGGTAGGAGTCCATCTGCTGCTCATCTGGTGTTTCTCCAGTCACTCGGGGTGTGACCTCCCATCGACCATCTCTGGTCAATGACTCCTCATCACCTCCGTGTTCGTATTTGGCCCCTCGCTCGGGTTGTTGGACAAACGGCAGCGAGCAGATCCAGGGCCGGTGAAGGGGTGGGCTAACGTTAGCGTGTGTGGAACGACCAGAAGAAGACACGAACGAGGTTGTTTTGCAGATGAGCTGAAACATTCATGAAGGTGCTGGTGGCTTCACTCGCTGACACATGAATCGCTGTCAGGCGCTGAAGGACGGGTGTTCCTTCTCCCCGGGCTTCACCGGCTCTTGGCATTGCTATGCAGGCGTCTCCTCACCCTCATGATTAGCTTCTGGGCGTGTGTGTGTGTGTGTGTGTGTGTGTGAATGACACGTAAGGAAACAAAGGAAAGCCCATCAACCATGTTGAGCATGAGTGAGAAAATCCAATCGTGAGCCTCGGAAATGAAAAGAGAAGTTTGATAAGCGAAATGATTTTTTCCTCCCGTCTGTCAGCGCCGAGTCTGTTTTCATTGAGTGGTCTAATCCGGGCTCCTGGGTCCGCTGCCTCCCCTTCTGTTCCCTGCCTATCTGATTATCTACAGCATTACAAGTGGCCGCAGCCGTATCGCCTCATTGTCAGAAGTATAATACGTTTCAGGTGCATCTGAGCCGCTCAGAGCCCCGTTATGAACTGCAGTGAATGAGTTCACCACAGTCTGGGGATAATGACATTCATAACCTTTTCTGTGTCTCCAGCGCCACCGTGATGATTTATTTCCCTTTGGGCTGACGCTGGTATGAACGCCGGCGAACTGGCGAGCACGGAATGGATAGGATGTCGAAGCCAAACACCTCGTGTACGTGCACTTAGGTTGTGACGAGTCAAGATTCTGTCCGACGGAGTTTAGATGACATCACCGTCCTTGGCGAAGGAGTTCGCAGTCGAGCTCATCGCCATAACAACCCCGTTCTTCAGCCTGATCAGGGCGCAGCGGGCTCCACGTGAAGCGGCAATCACAGCGTCTCTGTCGGCGCCTGTGATCAGCCTCCAGACACCGACGGGCTCTGAAGCGCAATCACGTTCACGTCACGAGTGAACAGACGCCGGCTGGCGCCTCCATCGAACCAGTTCACTGGAAACACGTGAGGAAACGTGGACAACGAGCACATGCAAGTGGAGGATCCATCCTTCACCGTGTCTGACCTACTTAGTGGACGACAATGGCGTTTGTCCCTGGAGGGCGCTTGTCTTTATGGGCAAACTCCTGGAATCTGTTCTGTTCCCTTTTGAAATATTTACCTCACATCGATTGCATAACCGTCACGAACGAAGACGTGGAGGTGAAACGTGCAGCGTGACGGAAGAACGGACAGAAAAATGTCATTATTCAAATAATGATACCACATTGTGTTCTTTGACGTGTTCGGTTCTGTAGTTGAATTCAAATTCTCTAAATGTTCATTCAGACTTCTCATCGTCTTCGGAGTGTTCTTATGTACGTTCATTCATTCTTACGTGGGGCTGACGACCTCCGGAGAACGTCCTGATTGCGAATCCAGTTTGAAAGTGATGAAAATGTTTTTCTGTCATCTTTTTTTTTCAGTTGTTTTATTCCACTCGGGTGAAAACCAGAGGTCACGTGTCAAATGACATCAGGGAAAAGAGCAGAAGTTTCCGGTCCTCTCACTGAGTGGCAGTGTTAGCGTTTAGCACGTTAGCTGTGAAATAAAAAAGAAGAAACTAATGAGGGTTTAATGAGGGTTTTATTTGACGGAGACACTTCATGTCGCTCTGTGTTCCCGAATGAAACTAAAAATATCCAGTTTAATGCCACGTCCTCCGTTCACGTCTCACGCCAGCTGATAATCATCACAGCGTGGTGAAATATTAATGCGATGACTCTATTTCTGTGAGAATGAATCAGCCGGCCGGTGCCTGTGGGGGGTGCGGGGGGTCCTGCGCGCTGGGATTCATTGCTGCAGTGGGTGATTCAGCACCTGCGGCGAAACCAGCTACGATTTCCAGCGCGCACCTGTCATACGGAAGTACTCGCCAACAGGAAGTAGGACTAACCCAGCGCGGTTCCTTCAGACGGACCTCGGCTCGGACGGGAGCGGGTTTGACAACTCAACCTCTCCGGTGAACTAACTGCAGCACAACCACACGTTTAGCGTCATAAATCTTAAACTCCAGTGTGAAATTAAGGCAACGAAGCGCCACTAAAACCACAGTAATATATTCAAAGCAGAAAAGCATCTGTGACGGTTTGCGTCAGCCTCTAATGGAGCGTTAAATCACCAGCGTACCTGCAGCGGGACGCGACAAACAATCTTTTCTCGGGGACACAAATGGCAGGGAGCAGCTGTTTGCTGCCAGCGAACACGACGATCAGCCCTGACGAGATAACCTCTGCTCACGTTCGCTGGTAAACTTTGGGCGCGCATCCTCCTGCTCCTCCTCGACATATTCCTCTGCATATTCAGCAGACGCTGGCGAGGAGAGAATGCGACGAGCACAGAAGGCACTTTAGCTGAAGAAGGAAAAAAAAAAAAAAACAGCAATCAAATCAAATATGAATAATATTTGTGCTCTTCCATCCCTGAGCGGTGCATGTTTAATTCATGCTACAGTGTATTTAAGAAATACGCTCCTGTGGAACACGCTTTACATTCTGCCCCTCCACTCGCTCCATCGGCCGTAATCCCCTCCCCACTCCATCACACCCGCCGGCCGAGTTCGCCGTGACAAATAGACGCGTTCCTGCCAACAAATGAGTGTGCGTTCTCTGCGGCGCGGCCCGCAACAGACGTGTTTGTGCTGAGGCTGTAAAACTCGGGTTGTTTGTCACTTCGGAGGTGTGTGTGTGTCTCACTCCTCCCAGGAAGACAGACGGGGGCACGGGCCCCTGTATCAAACAGAACACACCGAGGTTTTGTTTTGTTCCCGTCCACCTGACGTCTTTCCGTCCTTCAGCCTATTTCTGGTTCTAGTTTACTAACGTGGCGTGAAGCACTTGTTACGTTTGGTTCGTCGGTCCCAAACAGAGAACTTCAACCTGATGAGTGGGAGGACGTAATCACTCGGTTGCCGTGACGACTTACTCGACAGAGCTCTCCAAACCCGACAGGGACCTGTGGAGTGCTGATGTGGAGAATTAAGACTGATTAGTTTAAGAAGTGAGGGACATAACGGACCTCATGTACCAGTAGTGTTTCTATTTAAACTCTTTCATGTTCTATTTTTTCCAGTTTGCAGAGGCGGAGCTGAAACGCAGAACGATACAGAGATCCCGCATCATGTTGGATAAACGGGTCGGTGAAGTGACGTTTGAGAATTTTTAGCATCGCTTTTCGTTTGTTCATCTCCATGGCAACGGATGCTGCAGATGAGGTGTGGCTAGCAGATCTGTTGTTTTGTTGAACTGGACAGACCGGATGAGTCGAGAACCACGCTACGATCGAATCCACAGCACCAACAGACAGGAGCTGATTGGATGAGGGAACGGGGCGGGGCCGAGAACAAAGACGCCAAAAAACAAAGTTAGGGCGATCAAACAGGAAGTAAGCGCGCCGCGTTCCTCACAGGGGAAAACACGCTGAGACGAGCCACTGGAGACCAAACAAACAACAAAGTCCAAAACTAAAAATATGGGTCCACACGGGACGCCGGCTCCTTTGTGTGCGACGCGTCAGTAATGAGTGGATGAGAGACGTTCACCCTGCTAGCGTGCTAATTTTAGCTTGGCACAGTCTGACCTGATTCACCGTTGGCAGTGGTGAACGAACACACCTCCACTGGCGCTCGCTCGAGTCATCCTCTGACCACCTGACACGAGCACTGAGTCAGTGTCCACCAGGTGAACGAGGTGAAAGTAAAGAAAGAAGAAGTTTGCATGAATCACACGCAAACCATCCGGAACCAGACAGTTCATCTGGTTCGTCCGTCCGTCGTCGTACCCGGTTCCGGGCTGTGTGTCGGGGGTCCGTCATACAGAACTGTTTCCTTCCACTTCGTGGAACCTTCTGTATCTTTGAACGCCAGCGGTTGGTTTAACCAACGCGCCGCTGTCCGGTTGGATTGCGCGTCAATACATAATTGATGACGTCATCATCCGCTCACGAGTTTGGAGATTGCTCCTATCGATCGGAGCGGAGCCGCTGACTTTAATTATGCAGAATGAAATCAGATGATTAAACCGTTCCGCCGGGCGTGATGAAATATGAATGATGTGAGCGAGGTGAGCTGCAGCTCCGGGGGGGGTTAATGACATGGATAACCTTTAAGACGTCACGTGGATAAATAGGGTTCATATGCTTTTAATAATGTTCCCTCAGCCGCCGCCGTGCGCCTCACTCACTTGGGTTTTGTCGAGCTGTCGGAGAGCGAAGCCCATCTGCTGCGTTTTAGACGCCTGAGCGCAAACAACTGCTGTCATAAAGCCGAGGATCGTAAAACTTAACACCCCCCCTAAAAATGCGGCTGTGATTTAATTATGTCGAGAAAAAACAAAAGAGCCGTCACGACCCAGAAGTGCTGACCTCAGCTGGTCCAGACGGTTCCACCACAGTCTCACGACACGGCGTTTGGTGTTTGGTCTGTAATTGTTAACAACCCCCCAGCAACAAGGCTGAGTGGGTGGAGAAGGCCAGAGGCAGGAGCAGCCCACCGGGGCAGCCCACCGGGGCGGCGGGGCGCGCAGCTACAAGCTGCGCTCCACTCATTTGTTGCTTCTGTAGGAGGAAAGACGCTTCTGGGGTCCAGTGAAGTGTCTGGATTGGTTGGTGAGGAGGGTGAGAGGTGAGCGGGACCCCTTTGACACCGACGCATACGACATCAGAGGGGCGAAACAGATGTTGGACGTGAACTGATGTCTCTCTGTGGTGACCTCAGACGAGTCTTTTCGTTGGCTGACATGTGTGAGTGTGTGTGTGTGTGTGTGTGTATGTGTGTGTGTTTGTGTCATAACAAAGCAGCCCACCCCCTCCCGTCCCCGCCAGTCATCTTCATCGAATTAACCGAAATCAATCAAACTTCAGTCACTCCTCTGAATCAACCTGTAACCATAGCAACACGTTACTGTCAGGAAGTGTGAAGGGAAACGTCGGAAGTGAAAGTCACATGAGATTAGATGATGAAGTCATTATTAATCCAGTCGTGCTTCTGTTTGGTCGGCGCCGAGTCGACTGAGGTGAGTTTCAGGACTTCTCCTGTTGTGGTTTCGACTTGTCCCCCCCCCTACCCGTCCTGACGGCAGTCGGCAGCAGTCGGCGCGCCGGGACCATCTCGGAGCGGCTCCTTCCGGATCTCACTCCGTACGCTTCTCTTTGGTTTAATCATCACCTCTGAAAATAACTCCAGTGTTGTTGGAAATCAAAGACATCAGGATGAAAATGACTGTGATTTGTGAAATCATACGGTCGGCCACGGAGGACGACGCCGAGAATAAAACCTGCCCCAGCTGTAATTTTACACAGAGTCGACGCCCAACTTCTGGGCTTCAGTGAGTGGTTCTCTTATCAGAGTGGAGAACGTTCCGCTGCCTTCTTGGTCCTCGTCTGCAGCTGCGCAGGAATCAGTGCTTTGATCAGAGGGGGCGGAGCCAGGAGGACCAGCTGCGGCCAACAGCGGAATTCACTTCATGTACTGTAATTCATTTCCAGCAGGTAATTTAGTTTACTGTTGCTTAGCAACAACCCAAAGCGGTAAACGTTAAGTGCCGCTCCCAGCCAGAGGTAGTTCACCGTCATTGTGGCCTCCTGAGCTTCAGTGTGTGACAGAAGGTGATGGTGGAGTCGGAGGACGCCTGAGCTCCTCCACTGGGTTTCTGTTTCAGGACGCTCACCTGTGCTGACGTGACTCCTCTCCGGTTTACATCCCAGTTCCATCTCGACGCAGGAGCAGATAAATCTGAATTTTCTCTGCGGCGAGGTGTTGCCACATGACGTTCACGTACGTATGTAAAACCCTTATGACGTGCGCGGCGATGAAGCGCTCCAGCTGCGGCGGGTCGCTGACAGTTACGTCCACGGTGACTCATGGCGCCATTAAGAGCCGAGCTGCAGTGACGGGCGGTATCACCACAGATCTGACAGCGGCGTCGCTTGTCATGTGTGACCTCGGTATCTCTCCAAGCATTTGAAATCCTCCAGTCGCACGATGACTCATTCAGTCCCGTCCTCGCTGCCTCGCTGCCTTTCATCCATCTTAGTCAAACGTAACGCCAGCGTTTGTCTTTGTCTCTGTGATGGCGCAGAGAACAAACAAGTGTTTGTGACAGCTCGTAGCCTCCGCCAGCAGAAACCCCTCAGAGGTCGCAGGCGATCAATCTACCACCGGAGAGGACTCCTCGCCGCCGCTGATTGATCGGCGTCAAACGGTCCGACCTGGACCAGCTGCTGCAGGTCATGGTTGACATGACTCCGCCCCCAGAAAACGTTCTTTTAAAGCCTGTCAATTATTCATCGGTCACATGAACACATTCTGTGCACTGGTCTGGAGGTGGGATGGGGCATGATGGGAGGGGTTGGTGGGGGTATCATCATTGAGCCAACGTCTCAAATTGAAAACATTTCATTTGTCTTCCACAACCTTTGTTGTGTCCTGTTGATGCCGTGTTCAACCAACCCTTTGACATATTGTATATTTTAGCATCAGTAAAGGAACTCTGTCAGTTGGAATTATGGGGTCGAGGTGTCATGAAAACCAGGTGCCACATCAGCGTTCCAGCTCCAGTCACCTAAAAGGTACAAAGTGATGTAAAGTGCTAGTGATAGCCAGCTAGCTGGCTAGGATACATATTTCATCGTTAAGTCTGAAAACAAAATCCTAGTACGAGTACAACCACTACTCCAGAGCTCCGTCCGAGGATGACGGCAGCCCAGGTGTGTCACCTGTTGTCTCCGGTGGGAGTCCGGTGGGAGGAAGAGGGGCGCTGAGGTAAACAGCCTCGGTTTCAGTCGGCGCTGGCTCGCCGTCTGTCCTCAGGAACGTCTCCAGACGGAGCCTTTGGCTTCTTTTACATTCTGGGGGAAGAGATAGCTGACCACATCGTTCGGGGCGCGGCCGGCCCGCTCCGGCTGAAATGAGAGACGAGGTCCCTGCCGGCCGTCGATCGGCGCGGCGGACGGATCACTGGAGGGTGAAATGGTTAACTGAACTGAGATCTTTAATTTAGAGAAAGAAACTTCTAATGGATGTGGCAGCTTCGCCTGAGAATCTGAGCACTGGGAGCATTCTCCTCCACTGGGCTTCTGTCATAAAAGTAATTATACATCAACAAATATATTTGTCAGCTGTCAGTCGGCAGCATTCCTCCGCTGGGCTTTCATGGAGACTTGGTTTTCATGACGACGATGTGATTTTAACCCGCAGTGTTTCTGCCTATTTTAACCCAAACGTGCATCTTTGAACCTTGTTTTCGCCCCCGATGCTCTCAGAGGAACCCCTGAATTCAGTTTATACATTCAGGCCTCCTGAACAAACAGGACGCACACACTGTGGTTTTTACTCCTTCATCTTCATTAACGCCACTCGCGGCTGTCCACACACGATATCCACATGCAAAAATTAAGTCGGCACAGCTTGAAAATAAACAAAAATAGATTTCCACACACAAATCAAAGGTGTTTTGACAGGCAGACGGTCGCTATTGGCAACATCGAAATGGATACCGGTTGAAAAGCCTGTTTGAAGGAGGTTTTATTTCTCCTGCTGAAGCTGTTTGGGATTTCAGTCACTTTCGTTCCCTTTGATAATAATATTGAAATGTTTCTTTGAAACGTACATAAAACAGAACCTGCAGCTGGAGGAGGAGCCGTCGGTTCTCCAGTGTCCTGAATTCAAGATACCGTACAGAGAACGTGAAACATCTGCAACATCGTCCACAGGTGATTAACGCCCTCATCACGTCTGTTGTATTATACGATGTTTTATGCAAATGGTGAATGGATTCCGGTGCGTCGTGGTCCTTTTTGTATGTTTTTTCTATTTTATGTTTTCTCTGGCGTCCCAAAGGAGCCAAACATGACTCATCCCAAAAGGTGAACTGTAAATAGCTGCAGTGATTGACTCGCTCTCGCAGTTCTTCTTCACCACTTCTCCACTTACATGTACGTTGACGGTTAAGACGCCCATTCGTCTAAGCTGAGGCGTGATAATGATTCTCCAGCACGTGTTTTTCGCTTCTTCTTCTGCTATGGTGACCATTCACGCATGTACTGTCGCGTCATGTGCCGTTGTGCTTTTTGTATCATCGCAGGATCTTGGTTTTATACCTCTTTTGTACCTCTGCTGAGGCGTCAGAGGTGTAGCGAGGGGCTCCGGAGCCTCGACACAGATCATCAAGGTGTCACAGCCAAGCAGGTGCCATTGTGAGAACGCTGCATAAATGTAGCAAGTGCTCCAATGCTAGCTAGCTAGCTAGCTCTAGCTAGCTAGGATATGTATTCAACGCTCCAAGTAGAGCAACAAAGTACTTGTTCTCGTCTTCTGGAGCTCGTAAACATGTTCTGCATTAAAGTGTTCAAAAGTGTCCTCCTCAGTGAAAGTCACCTGTTGAAATGACGGAGCTTCGTTGAAACGGCGCTAATGGAAGTAAAAGCAGCAGTGAGATAAAGCACCTTTTGCCCGGGGCTCGGCGGAACACCTGCTTTCAATCTGTCTGCTCTGCCAGGGGTGTTTTTCTGCCCCAATCATTTCTCCAAATACTCAGGTGGCCAGCAACTGGGCTGAAAAGGAAAATGTCCTCGAGCTCTTTCAGAGAACGTGTTTGCACACTGAGGAAGAAAAGAAAAGAGAAAAAAAACAACCCTGAAGATAATTTATTGCGCTCAGTAAAAGGAGGCCAGTAAATTGAAAGGACAATATATTTAGCCATTTATCAAAAACACACTTGAGTGCTCAGCCAAACCTCCCATTAGCGTTCTGGGTTGTGCTGGAGCCCGAAAACTGTTTAGGTTTGGACCCCTGCTGAGGGTTCTAATTACTGACACATCATCTCCCTATGAGGTAAATGGGAATAAATGAAGGTTAAACGTATTTCCACATGGCTGTTCCTCAGCTAATGGCTGGGCTGAAAATTATTTTCAAGTTTCGTTTTTTTGTGAGACACAACTCCTTCTCACATTCTCCAGTCCTTATCACCTCCACGGTGCAGTGACTGATAATCCCTTTGTGACAAAAACGTCTCGGGTCCTTTCAGATGGAAATGTCTCCTGGATGGATGGAGTCTGTGTCTGCGTCGCCCACGAGCTCCTCCTCGATGTAAAGATGAACTCAGAACATCAGCCGGTAATGGAACAGGAGCAAGGTCCTGGTTTTTCCTGCTTTATTGGGTTTTTTACGCGTTGCTGTTGCTGCTGAATTCATCCGTCCGCGGTGGGTTTTCAGTGATGGTTAAACCTTCGGGGACTGAATGGAAACTATGAACAATAACGACAGGATCAAGGCCACGTGGTGTCAATGGGCTCTACCAGGATCATGCAAGTATCTTCCAGCATGTGTGTGTAAAACATCAAGGTGAGATACAGAGACAGATTTTTGAATTGTTTTCTTTGATCATCAGCCGTCAACGTTATTAAATTCATCTCTGTCTTCCAGTGTATTAATTTTTGTACTCTCCCGTCAAGTTAAAAGTTATTCTTGAAACCTAAAAAATAATTTAATATTAATCTACTTATTTATCTGCCTGAAGTAAACAACTTGTCGTTTTTTATAATAGCAGGGGACACGGAGTCTGCGATGCACTGCCCCCTGCTGGTTCGGAGAGTTGGCTCGTAACCATCGCTCCTTCCAGCGGCAGTAATCTGTCTCAGCATCAAAAATGTGATTTAATGTGGATTTAAATCCCGGCTCTTACTTCCATTTCTCGTCTGCGTTCTGCAGGAGAGGACTGTGAGAGCCCCTGGCCGCCGCCGATCTGTGTGTTTGGACGTCATGTCGCTGTGATCTTCAGTCAGATGAAGAACAATTATCGGTAATGACAGCAAACAACCAACACACACACACACACAGATTCTTGTTGTCCTGTGTTTCTCCTCTCTCCTTCCTCTCAAACACGATGTATCAGAGACGTGCACCTTCCTGACTGGTCACATGACCACGTGTCCTAGCAGCTTATCCAGGGTTTGTAGACGGTGACTCCTTCCTCCGACCCCATTAGCTCAGTGTCGTGTTGTCGAATCGGACCTGGTCAACATCGTGTCCTCCTGACATCCTCCTACTCGTGGTGGAAATAAATAACACGCTGTGTTTTGTCATTTCTCACAACACCGGCCCCCTCTGCCGTCTTAGAAAACATTTCATCGCCCGCTGCTGTAAACTTCACGCCCACGTATACACATTATTTGTCCTAATCAAAGGTTTCTGCTGGAATAATGTGACAGTTCTACGATGTAACTTCCTGTAAAACCTAAATAATTCAGTCATGTTGCAGCCGATTCTCCTCAGACAACCTCCGTAGGAGTCAGTGTTTGTCATGTCCTCAGCTCTCCTGAGCTAATCGTTTGGTATTTGGAAACTTTTGATCCACGTGAGCCAGCATACTTCGGTGTACTGTACGGTGACTACGGTACTATTTGCAGAAAACATTGTGAGAAGTGTCTGGTGTGAAGAAGGAGCCGGGATAATGAGACAACATCCATCCAAGTGTCACTTCACATTCAAGTGGCTGTCATTACGGTAATGAACTCTCAGGGTCCAGTAACAGAAGGGGATTACCGTAATGACAGCAACTTCCTGGGGCTGATGGACGTTTTCTCCTTCTCCTTCCTCTTCACATCAGGGCGAGGAACTGAGAGACACTTGTCAGCTTTCAGGAGACGTTTTCTGGTGATGATGATGATGATGATGCTGTGAATTGTGCAGTGTTTGATCCAGAGCGGCCGTGCCGAGGGGATCGGCCCTGTGTGACCCCCAGCTGTTAGAAACCATCAAACCGTCCGACGTCTTTGACACCAAAACGGCTGTGAGACACAGAGACCGACCGGTGGCTCAGGAAATTACACCTGTGAGCTTGAGTCAAGGACCCCGAGGAGCAAAACAGCCCTGTCATGCAGCGCGCTGGGATGCAGATTTTAGGTGCGACCATTGTCTGTAAATGCACTCAGATGGAGAATAATGTGTTTGAGTCGATGCACTTTGACACCGTCCTAAAATCAAACGGCACTTGACACCACTCCGACTTCTCTGTGGTGAAAACTAACGAAAAAAAATGGAAAGAAACCCGCAGCTGTTAGATCGATGTTCTGGTCACAGTGCTTTGCTGGATGTCGTGTGATGTGAGACAGAAATGCTGAAACGTTTGTAAGTGGTGGCAATTTTATCTTGGTCCGTACTCGACTGCTCAAGTCTGGTTTCCACACATGTTGCTGACAATGAGTCAGACACCACTTTTACATTTGGACATTTCCTTCAATCTGATAAAGAAAAATTACAAATTTTCTCTCCCAGTGGTCTGTTTCGCTTGAAGCGTCTGTATTTATTTTATTTTCAAAAGATAAGATAAGGTAAACCTTTATTCGTCTCACATTGGAGAAATTTGCAATTTCATCTTCCTCTACTGGCCACCAGGGGGAGATTGAGTCAATGTTTGGGAATTCTACTTTTGTCGTGAATATCGATTTATTCCAGTGTACTTTTACTCAGGAATCAGACCTGTACCTTGGAGATAGTAGATGGATAGAGGCGATATCTGCAGTGGCAGTCTTCTCTGTACTTTGTGTTCTGGTGAGGTGACAAATTACCGAAATCTCTTCAGACCCCACGTCACACCTCTGGAATAACTTCCTGTAAGTGCAAACTTTGTAGTGAGGCTACAGGGATGAAAAGAGACGCTGGCTCACTAATTAATATTTGATGGATATTATGTTTGCAGTGAATATACAAACTGATGCGCTGTGTGTGCGTGTGTGTGCTGGCTGGTTTCCACTGACCCAGTCTGAACAACAGGAAGGAGACCCATCCTACCTTATTTGATATGAATCGTAGTGTTTGTTTGTGGTGATCAGAAGGTGTAATTGGGTTTGAATTCATCGTACGATGAGTGTGAGTATGCATCTTTGTGTTGGCGAGGTGGGTCTTGTTTCCATTGAGCCCATCAGATCACGGCTGACGTGGTGCCGTTTAGGGGTTTAATCAAGTCCAATTGTTCAGCTCTCACTCCACCCACACATCATTTGTATGTACAATGTGTCGCTCAGTCGATGAAGCTGCACAGCTTCCAGCGGCTTCCAGCTAGATGACTATCTCCACGCCCCCACACACCCCCACTCCCCCTGCCTCGCGCCGCCGCCACTGACTTCCAGAAACAACAATAGCAGATAACCAGAGGAGCCACATTGTGCCGTTTAAAAGAAATCAGTGTCCGCTGCAGGTGTAGAGGTTTATTTAGATCTACTGGGCCTGAGGAACCCAAACCAGCTCCCACAGCTGATCATTATACACAGTGTCACATCAGTGTGTGCACATGTTGGTAAACTGTCAATTACCTTTCATTCGTACTAATTGAATTCTTTTGTCCAATTAGACATTGTGTACATTTTGTAGTTATAAGTGAATCAGAGGAGATGATACAATTAATAACAATCGTGTATTTATATTTATGGATCTAGATATATTTTATTTTTTCTTCCACCAGGTGATTGAGTGAAGATTCCTTCCATTGCATGTTTCCATCAAAAACAAATCTCTGGAAATGTACGTTCCAGCATGAGGTGTGCTTCCACAAAGCTCACATGAGCTACGTCAGGACTGAAATCCAGCAGGATCCCCCTTAAGTCACCTCTAAAACTTAGTTACTGTGTTGGACTTAGCCTGTTTTGAAAACCCTGCCACGTCTCATCATTCAGATTATATCTCCTCCAGGCTTCCACGCAGCGAGAGCGATGCTTTACCCTCTCGTTCCATTTTCCTGAGAACACAATGGTCTGAGCTCACATCCTCTGAACGAGAGAGAGCTGAAGCTCAGAGTGCAATATCAAACTGGCGCCCAGCTTATGTTGCCATGGCGATAATGGTCAAATCCATTGTCTCCTTTTCACCACGTTAGTAATTCGGTTATTTCACCGGAGCTGGAGAGACCACAATGAAACCGGATCTAAATTATAATGATAAATGTGTTCGCTCTCTATATTTATGATTGAAAGACACGGAGAAAGAGAGCTGCTGTAAGTGTGAGCGCTCTGAAATATCCAATTTACAACTTCTACATTTGCTACTGACTCAAACTCCTTCACCTCAAACACCAACGGACAAGAAT
>JBBMJM010187095.1:0-15566 GCA_037832705.1 Centriscus cristatus | reverse complement strand
AATAGAGATCCATCACCGATGAACAGAGCTCACTCCCCGTTTAATAGAGATCCATCACCGATGAACAGAGCTCACTCCCCGTTTAATAGAGATCCATCACCGATGAACAGAGCTCACTCACCATTTAACAGAGATCCATCACCCCTGATATGGGAGCGTTCGCCCAAGCTAGACCTAAAGGCACAGCACCTTGAAGATGCACACCACCCTCAGAGGGCAGAGGCCAAGGACAAAAAACAAGGTCTGGTCCCAACGGGTGCAACAGACCTCACAAAGGACATGATGAAAATGATGCTCTACCAAGAAGCGTCCAAGGATCTGCCCTGCAATCTGCCTACAACGGGCAGGGTGGTGGTGCGACGCTTTGAGGAGAAAAATGGGGAGATTGAAACATGGGAGCAGAAGGAGGTGGTGACAAGAGATGGGAAGATTGTAAAATATGATGATGTCAAGATTAACAGCAAGTAGGGGAAAGTCAGATTAAAAATTTGGTGGATGTTTTTAAACCTGTTGTCAGGCCGTAACATTCAGCCCTTGACTGAGCTCCACATTTACCTGCAGAGTAACAACCATCTGTGAATATTTTTGATCATCAGAGTACATGAGACTGTGAACAGAACTTAAGTAAAATAGAAATAAAGTTTGCTTGTTTTATTTTGGAGGGATTATGCTCATATTCATTGGACCTTCCCATTCGGTTGTTCTGTTGTTAATAAAGAAATGTACGTTGGAGGTTGACAGAGACAAACACTATTCGTTAACTAACGAGCTGAGTGTAACATGAAGAAACTTTACGAAATTAGATAAATTGCTGAAAAGGTAGTTATATACCTGATACGTCGTATGGAAGTTGGCCGACAGCTATTGATTTATAACATGAATTCAGTCGTGAACAGAGTAATGAAACAGACTAATTATTTTGAATCACTGAGCCGGTGGACACATACCAGTGGTTCCCAAACGTTCTCTGCTGGGCCCCCTTTGGTAGAAGAGAGCGTGGCACATTAGCCTGTTTGCTTCAAGCTGTCAGAAGTTAGCACTTTAAGATAGAAAACACATGGGTGTCTCCTCTTTACTCACCATTGCAGAGGATGCCAAAGGTATGAAAGATGAAGATAAAGATATGTGTCGTCATATTTTTGAGTCTTCGCCTTGGAAGTTAGTAGCTTTGAAGCACATTTGGCAATGCTTCTTCCGTTTTTGAGGGGACTCCCACATAAAATAAAAAAAATTCGAAGTTTGACGTTGAACGTTGAATGTTGAAAGTTTAACGTTGAATGCCGAATGGTCAAAGTTTAACTTCGAACGTCAAATGTTGAACGCTGAATGTTTTAAGTTTAACGTCGAACGTTGAATATTACAGTCCACCGGTAAAACAGCTGATTTTACTACTTCTACCATGAAGACAGGTCTCCCTAAAGCCAAAATACTGCTTCATGGTACATCATCATCATCTGTACCTGCTGCTGATGATGATGATGACGACAACGATGACAATGATGATGAGCATCCTCGTCATCATCATCATCGTTGTTGGAGTTAGATTAGGGTTAGTGTTAGAGGTAGGGTTAGTGTTAGGGTTTAGGTTTAGTTTTGGGTTAGTTAGTTAGTTAGTTAGTTAAAGGGGTAGGGTTCAGGAGCTAGGGTTAGGGTTACTTTAGGGAAAGGGTTAAGGTTGGGTTAGGATTAAGACCAGGGTGATGGCGATGACGGCAATGACGTCATTGACGACGATGACAATGAAGAAAACTCATCAACAAGTGGCAATGACGACTTCACTAAAGTCATAAAACCATTAGTCAATAAAACCCAATGATTCAAAATGTCAGCGTTTCTTTTTGCAGAATCAGTTTATTAATGAATTTAAGGCCACTCCGGACTGTGCTGAATGCATAATGAGCAGAAGAAAGCAACAGTGTCCCTCAGCCGTTTCAGTATTACCCTGAAAGAACTGCATCCACATCGATTCAGAGGCAAAACAAAACACAAAAAACTAAATTTCTTAAGTCTTAAAAAATAGGACAGTTAATGGCTGCCCACTGTGCATTGTGCTCAACTTGGTAACTTCTATTCTTACAGTCCACATTAGATGGAAACTCACAGTTACAGTCAGAAACAGTTTGCAACAACTCAGCATGCGTCAGGTTTCCTAAGTGAGTACTGATATGTATCGTCCTCATAATGTGACAGAAGACTCCCCAAACTTGTATAATACGTCATCTAACATGCATGTCTAGATTTGATATACAGATATGATATAGTATCCAGGAGATTAAATAATAATAATATTGTTGTTGGGTATGCTGCTAAGGCCAAAGGAGTTCACATGAATTCACATTTCAACCTAAAAATCACAATGACATGACATGAAACCAGCATTTGTCTACAGCGATAAAATATATTTAATATCATCCCTTTAATTAAAAAAAAAATGCATGGGATTTCTTCATGTGAAATTGTGACACGATAGACTAACTCAACTAAATAGCGGCTACAAATAAAAGGCCTGTCCATTAAGACAGAGTGATCATGTTCCAGAATCCTTCATGATATACACACACATTTTCTGCCCATCACCGCAGCTTTCTGTGCAGTCATCTTTGGTTCCAGTCTGTTTGGGTGCCACGCTCGCTGGCCGTCATGTAAACAATCCAATCGGTCAAGTTTGGAAGTGAGTAAGGAGCAGGGCGGAGAGTCAATGTGCAGTACACGAGCATAGTGGAAAAAACGGAGCAGATGTGTGTGATGATTACCTGCTGAGAAACTGAGTCAAAGATGGCCGGGAAGGGAAATGGATCCATTGCGTTGGCAGCCCTGTCAACATCTCTCGGTTTTTAGACGTTCTCTTGTATCAGAGATATGTCCTGTAGTGTCTTTAGAAAGATACCGAGCTAGTAACTAATGTACTGTTCACCCGTCATGAGAGAGGTCACAGATGTAACTCTTCAGGTTTTGTGGACGTAAAGGGTAAAGATATACTGCATATGACAAGTTGTCTCTGTGAACCCTGTGTCCTACTACGACTGCACTGAAGACTCTTCTCTATTTGATAAAAGGCAAATAAGCAAAGCCCCACAAATGGTTTCATGCAATGGAATAAACAGATAGTTTGACGGGCTCTGCTGTCCATCCATTGATTAGCCTGAAAGCATTGAAGATGTCTCAGGTTTTGCGGGAAGCAGTAATGGAGTGAAGCAGTGCCAGTCACGGTCTGTCAAGGTCCTTAACTCTAGCAGCTTCAGATACTCAGTCACAAAAAGGAAACATCCCTTCAAATCGTATCCATTGAATTGTGGACAGAAAACACCTGCTTTAAAATTGCAGCTATCGCTTCTTTAAAATATCGTATTCAAAATCGTGTAAGGTCCAAGTGAAAAGACAAAAATCAAATGGTTCTAAGGCATCACAAGGTTTAACCAGCGACCACTGCGCTGCAGATATATAAACTCACAGAGTCCAACTTTTACCTTTCTCTCGCCATGCTGCAGTTCTCTTGGAAGAATGGATCGGTGATCAGAGCCATCATCAAGAGCACGGCGACATTTGTTTCTACGTGTTTTAGTCACTCGAGTGTCTGACAATCAAACGAGTGTTTGACGGTCCTCAGGCGAAGAAAAAAAAATAACAGTAGCCGAGTGTGATGATGTTTCTGTATGGATTAATTCGTCCAGTAAAATAATAAAAAGGCTTGGGCACCCAAAGGAGAATGGGTGTCATCCTACAGAAACCTAATGATGGCAGAAGGAGACATGACTAGTGGTCAGACCTTCTCTGAGCTGCTCTCGTGGAGCGTCGTAGAGCCCTTTGGATCTGCCGCATTGGATACAGCTGCAGATTTGGCTACAGCTTTAGCTGGAGGCTGCGTTGTTCTTGGCAGTGGATGCAGACCGGTCTCGGTGCCGATGTTGACAGTGATGTTGGTGTAGAGGGGAAGGTATTCCCGAGACATTATCTCGTACTCAACCGTGTTCATGCCGTCCGTTTTCCAGGTCTGCCGTGTCTTGGCCAGCATGTTGAACCTTGAGATGTGGAGTAAAGAGAGAGCAGTGAACATAGACACATTTTGTTACACCAGGAGTCATCTAATACATTAGTGCTGGATTAGTTTCTATCTTTTCTTTCAAAATGTACAGCATTTTTAGCTATGCAATGGATCAAACTGGAAATCATTTCTGATGACTTATTTTCTTATGAATGTGTCAGGAGATACAGCTGAGTGAAAGTTGTCGCTACCTAACGAACGTGTGCTGAAATCGAAACATCTTCACAAACCAAATGATGTGTGTGAATATTCAGACTACTCTGCATCAGCATGGGTTGTGGTCATCAAATACAGCTGAGTCAGCTTTAGTCAAACCATGTACCGTAATTTTCAGACTATAGAGCACACCTGATTATAAGGCTCACCCAATACATTTTTAAAGGAAAAAACATTTTGTACATACATAAGCTGCACCTGTCTATAAGCCGCAGGTGCCCACATATTCCACCTGTCTCACTTTTTCTGCTAGAGTGCCCCTGGTGGCTGTTAGAAAAATGTATAAATTGGCCGCACCTTTGTATGAACCTCGTGGTTCAAAACTTATGAAAAAAGTAGCGGCTTATAGTCCGGAAAATACGGTATGTCTGTCAAGGTTACTGGTTCACTTCTTAAACATGTAAAACACAAGAAAGCAAATGGTTGCAGCTCGTACCTCTTTGGGTTGACATCATTGCCTTTGTCCAGCTTGTGTTTAATCATCTTGTAGCGGCCCACCCTGAAGGACGGTCGGGTGATGTACATCCCCGCCAAAGACACTCTGACAAGAAAAGTCACAAATGTCACAATTCATCTGGGTTGTCTACAGCGTCCTTGAGAAGAGGATCCACGGTAAGTGGAGAGTGGCGTTATATTACTATTATTAGTTCATACTGAATTATATTCTGTCTACACTACATGTAATGTATTTAGGGTATATTACTTATTCTTGTATCTATTCATTTATTTTTCTCTTTCCACCACCTGCACCATGCCCTAGCATCCCCCTCGGCCTCCTGCTCCAACAAAGAATCAGTGAGTCATCTACTTTGTGCAGAGCTGAACATGGACATTTGACACTTAATGACCTTTGATTATTGTCTGTGGTTGTGTGTTTTCCCGTCATGTCTATTTACGTATTCACCATGTCAAGCAGCTGTTTTTGTCATGCAATTACACTGATGAATAAAAAGGGAATCAGCTGTCATTCAGGATAAAGCTACTCTTAACTCTGGCACAGGGAGCTAAGTGCTGCCAGGCTTCCAAGTAAATGCCAAGTGAGTGATGTATAAAAACATTCATGGTGAAGTCAACGCACTGACTGTTATTCTCACCTGATTCCGATGTCGTCATCCTCTCCTCCCCAGCCCCAGTAGTTGTTGGGAAAGCCATTCATTTTGAGGTACTGCAGTGGTGTCAGAGCTGACACTCCTCCGAAGTACATCTTGTATGGAAGCCTGCCGAGACAAAGACAAGACGTAGAACATGAGATGTGTCTTAGGTCTATTGGCGAGGTGTAACCACTCAAAGAAACTGGACATACTTGTAACCAAACTTGTCCATAGCGATGGCTGAGTGTTTGGGGTTGGAGTCGCACACATATGTGTTGCGATCGTCCTCTGGGATGAGGTCCACATCGTGGAAAAACAGACAATCCCAGTCTTCCTCCCTCATGGCTTCCCGAAAACCAATGTTCATCAACTTAGCCCTGTTAAAGGTGTAGTTTCCAGCCTGCAAAACAGACACTGACCATCAAAAAAGGCATCCTAAGTCATTGGGAGGTGTCACGTCACGTCATGTGCTACTTTGCTTATCATCCGAATGAGACATGACATCTAGATTCACTTTCTCCTGCGTCCGCTCACTGATTTAACACTAGAGGGCGGTCTTCCACCATACTGAGGGAAGGAAGTTTACTGTTGCTGTGATGAGGCATCAGTCGGATGCATCTCACCTGGTGAATGACATATATGCCATAGTTGAGCTGTTGCCGTTGCAGAAAAGGGTGTAGGTAGTAGAGCAGAAACTTGAGGTGGTGTTCTCGATGTCTGTGAGGAATGATGATGGCAGTTCGATGCCTCGCCTCACAGTCAGGTGGCCTGTAGCGTCCGCCGCGTACCACAAGAGGGTTTTTCCTCTGGACCTCAGCTAGAGTGAGCCCTGATGGAAAGCTGACATGGATCGGCCCGCCTGTACCGACAGAATATAAACCAACCATGTAATGAATGTGGCCACAAAGTCTAGCATGTAGTGACTTCTTTGAAGCTCCAGTCTTGCTAACATACGGACATTCATATTTTCATGGAGCTAAGACCGGTGCCATATAAGTTCATGAGGACTTTAATGTCTATGGTAAAGCACTCATAAACCAGGGTTGCACACAGTGGTTTCTGTTGACCTGAAAAATGTTACCCCAATGAGTTTCTATCAGTACTGATTGAGTTCTCAGCATGTGCTTTACAGTTCCTGTGGTAACAAAGGGCCAGAGGGCAGAGTCCGGAAAGCAGAAATCTGAGAGTGAATCCAGAGGTTAAAAGAATAGGATCAGGTTGTTTAGGTGATGTGGGTGAGAGATAAATAACCGCCACAGGTATAGCCCCTACATACAGACAATCTAAGAGGGTATATCAACATACAAGTGTCTTGATAAGGCAAACACAAGCTCAAATGCACCTTAACGGATTCCGTACGTGTCTCGGAGTCTACTGGAGAAGTGAACTGAACAATAATACTTTTTTACCATCTCCATTGTTTCAACTCTTTGATGCGCTGATAGCACATGCATAGTTGCTGATTAGCAACCGCCACACGGGAACAGTTTGGAAAGGAGACCAATGCACAACAAAAGGTCCAAAGTTTAGTCACTCTCAATTCTCTATGCAATGTTTGTAAGCTGAAACTGGCATTCCACAGGGCCACCCCAGCTACGCATAAACGTTTGAAGAGGACAAATGTTTGCGAGGTTTCAGATTCAAATATTGATAGAAAAAAATGGGAGCCATTGGTTTGTTTTTGGTACAACTCATAAGATGACTAGTCAACCAGTCATTTGAATTGCCAGTAACTAGTCAACTATTGAAATAGTCAATAACTGTAGTACTAGTGTCTTGGTCGGCGATCACAACCAACCAGCTGTCAGATGCATCGGCATTTTGAGTTCCAATTTGAAAAAAGAAAGCAAGAAAGTCAGATCCTGGCATTACCCATTAATTCGGATTCTGGGAGTATGAACAGTAGAGTAAGGAGAACGTTTAGGTGAGCACAGGGTTAGAATCCTGGGTGAGTCCCAACAGACAACACGGCCACAGCAGTAACAATAAACTTAAACACAGCTCAACAATAGGCTCTTTAATCAACTATACATTGCCTGAATGAAGTAACTTCCAGACGCTGTCCATGATATGAAGTTACAACGTAAAGTATGTTTGTAGGAGACACTCGTTCCAGACAGTCTCTACAAGTAACCACTAATGGCACTGCTGACAGCCTAGGTGTGAGGAAGACCCCTCTACATAATTCAGAGGACTGAAAATACTTGTTATACAACATCTCTCACACACCCATACCCAAGCTGAGTTTCACAACAGACAACCGCCCAACACATGAGCAGAAACATAGGTACAGATACTCACCTATAAGAGGGGAGTCCTTCGGACAGTAGGGCATGTCTTCCCTGTGGTTTTGAGCCTTGGTTAGGTGTGACAGATTAGCATATACATCCGCCCCAAGGATGCTGGCTGCTGTGTGGTTGTGGCTCGACAAACCAGTCGAGTTCGGCTTGCGAAAAATGCGGATGAAGTAGGTGACCCTCTTCTGGTAGCCTTCTCGGGACAGCAGTGCCATGACCACCAGCTGGATGCCCAAGAACATGAACAGGTAGCGCCATTTGGACTGGAAACTGAGCATGGCGATCGCTGTGAGTCGTCAAAGCAGAGGCCCACAGCAGGATGGGGGCCAAAGTCAAGCTGAACTTAGGCAACTTCTTTTACAGTGATTTGAATCGAGAAGGCGACTGCCACTTTTTGTATCTAATGGAGTCTTTCAATGGTATGTTCCTTCTCTAAACCACAGAGACAAACACTGAATATGATAACTGAAGGGAAGGTTGTGTAATCTATTGCAACATTTATATCTTAACCAAGATGAATACAAAAGTAACACAACAAGGCACTGTTGGTGAGCTGTAAATCCAGAAGTCCACCAGAGTGTGGAAATGTATATCACAAAAAAACCCAGAGAAAAAAAAAACGGTCTTGTCTCCTTTCCTTTACTTCACTGCATTCCTTCCTGCAGGTAAGTATGCAGCAAATATCTCCAAAGGGGATTGTAGGTTCAGTCTTCGATTAGCGTGGGGTGGAAATGCCAGTCCCACATCGTGTGGTTTCACCCCCCAATGAATTCCACTTGTTTCCCTTTGAAGCACATTCTCCTGTTGTCAAACAAATGACAGCGTCAGTGTCTCTCCCTCGCTCCCTCTTTCCTCCGTTTGTGAGCTTTATGCTGCCTTCTGTTCTCCCTCATGTTCTCTCCTGAGGGAGGCCTCCGCAACAACTGCTGCCATGAAAAAAAGGGAGCGAATACGGCCGTATAGTCCTTTTACTCTGCACAGGATTATACAGCCTCCATCAACTCCGTGCCTGACTGGCTGCAAAGACAGGGGGAGTGGACCGTAACCAGTGTGGGAGGAGTGTTCAGGGGCTTGGATGTGTTTGGCTGACTGTACATTAGTTAGGGGGAGGGCTTTGGGGAAGAGTCAGGCTGTGGGGGGAAAAAAAAAAGAAATGGGGGAGGATATGAGGGATGAGGAGGGAGTGCTTTGATGCCCGCTCCTATTGTCCCATACTGACGCAATCCACCGCTCGGAGGCACCCCGAGCAGCTTACAGGGTCAACAGCAACTAGTCTCACTGGACGGACAGGACTTGAACCACCCACCCGACCACAGGTCTGAAAGATACAAACACAGAAGATGTGATGAGACACTTACCATGACTGACAGGACAGTCTTTGGCCCAAAACTGACATCAGCAACTTTGTACTTACAGCACAATGTTTTCCTCATGCAAACAATGACTAACTGTGTGCAATACAGGCCGGGCAAATAGATTTGAGTTTGTTTACACGCAGACTGAGCAGCACAGTTGGATAACCTTGACTAATCAAACCCTGCGAGGGCTACAGAGCAGATGCTTCCCTGCAGAGACGTCTGCCGCCTACAGCGCCTGGCAGGAAGGAAACCACATACGGCTGTGTGGATGAAACTTAACAAACCTGCAGCCAATGAACTCAGTGCCCCTGCTGCATTATGTGGCTGAAATGTTGTCACTGTTGACCCTGCACAACCCCTGCCCCTGCTCTGCTGCTGTGGCAGCCAACACATTCTTAGTAACAAATCAATTAGTGCTTGTTAAAGTAGTCAGCCTCAGACCACTAATCCTAATCCCACCCTGTGCTGAGAGACTGCTGGAGAGAACGAGAAAGAAAACTCATTTGAGCAGCTGGCAGCCTCACACCAGCAAATACATTAGTGATTTTACAGTACAGCATTCGAACATTTCCGCAGTTTATTCTTAAGAAAGCATTAAGTCATTAATGTCACGAAATGAACCTTATTAGTCTTCACATGAAGAGTCACTTGTCAGGGTGCTGTTTGAAAAGACAAACATTTTCTACCTGAACAAGCAGAATGTGTCAACTTTAAAACGCTTAGTTAGTTTTCAGAAATTCAAGCGTAGCCTTTTTAGTGTTCTGTGTTGAATCTATCGCCATGGTAACAGTATGATCTTGGTGACATGCTTTGTTCCTTGTCTTTAATTCTGGTTTTAAATTTCCTTCAGGTCTCTGGGCTTCAATATTTATATGAATATAATCTATTTTGTATGTATACATATATCGTATATTCATAGGCTATATTAATTCCAGTCAATACTGTTTACTCAAATACTGAAATCTCAAAAGACAGAATTATGTAATATTCACAAAGTAAATACAGAATTGAGGGGGGGAATAAAACAGAAAAAAGTAAATAAATTGACCCTAAAGTTAACAGTTAAGAGAGAGAGAGAGAGAGAGAGAGAGTGCAACACAACAGATCCATGCAGTGCCCAAATACCGCCAGACTTCATCATCTTATCTTCATGTACTAAAGCCATTGATACTTTTCTCCAGAGTCATAAAATAGGTAGCAACACTGTCAAGCATGAAAAGGCAGCATTCCGAGCAGCTGAGCATTTGAGGTTCTTAATCTGTTTTTAAATGTCAAGTCAATTAAATTAAATCAGGTGCAGAAAACAAATCCTGTAAAGAAGACAAAGTGACACCAGGGAGAGGAGAGACAGCAATAACAGAACGATAGAGTGCTTTAATGGGGAGAGATGTTTTCTCTTTTGTGCTTTGACATTTCACAGGATTCTACATTCAAAGAAAATGAAAGTCAAACGAGTAGATGGATTCAAAGAAGAGGACAGCCTCTGCTTACTGTTGCAGTTGTTTTGATATGCAAATTGAAATGTGGGCAGATGGGAGAGTGACCCCTTTCAATCTGCACAGACCTTGTAAGAACACTATAGATTATGGATATAGTTTATAAAGATTATGCCATTAAAACTGGTTCATCCCACAGGAGCACAAAAACAAGCCACTGGGACGTACAAACTGGTACACACTCTGTTTCATGCTAACTAGATGCTTATAAATGTTTAAACCTCTATGGATTTCAAGACTAATCATGGCTGATGAGATCTTTGTAGTGTTTGAGCGGCTACACAACGAGGCATCATCACACAAAATCCCTCAGGGAATGAATTCAGAATGTTTCTTCAGAGTCACATTCATCTGCAACAATGTTTTGGGGGTTTTTTTCTGAGAGGAATACAGATGAATCTAGTTTGCTGTGGCGCCTGAGGGTCACATCTACTACGCTGAGCTGGTTTATGACATATGGAAATTGGCAGGCACCTCCTTTCAACAAACCTTAAACGTAGACTTAACGGGTATATGAGCAGTGCGGCAAACTAGATTAGACAAACATTTCCGTGCTAATGAAAAGGCTGAGGAGTAAAACAGAGGAAGAAAGAAAACAGGAGCTAAAGGGGGAGATGAAGAGACGTCTGGTTCGGGGTTTTCTTTTTTACTTCTTTGTCTCTCTTGCACAGATAACCATCCTTTCCATGTTCAAAACAAGAAAAGACGGGTTTGGCATGAAATAACACACTGCAGCAAGCCAATGCAGCCCTTTGTCTTCTTCCCAGCATGTGATCCTTTCTTTACTTCAACATGCAATATGTTCCCTAAAAAGACACATGACAGCTAACAAACAAGACATTTTCTTCATGCCCACGGGCCATTAATATTATATGTAAGTGTAAGTACACATGCATGCTTGCACACACATTAATAAATGCGAGGGAGACAAGAGAAAATAAGAATGGAGGGGGGGCAGCAAGAGTATGGGAGGTATATATATAGACTAATCATATAGGGACTATTGCTTAGGGTCAGCGCTGCTATTCACATCTCAGAGGAACGGTCCTCTGACAGCCAGAGCTGGCTCAGAAGGAGATAAACGAGGAGTCCGACCATTCACGGTAGGGGGAACTAACCACAGAGGCACGTTTATCCAACTAAACATTCCTACCAGGTCTCAACTGGACCAAAATCTCTCCTCTTCCATTCTGCCGTTAAACTCTCATCGACAATATCCATCGTTCCCTCGTCTAGAACAGATTTTACAGTTCCTGGTTATCTGATCCAGAAATTCCCAGCTGGTTCTCATCAAACAGACAGAGTGCAGGGTAGATTAGGGATGTGGCTGATCCCTGTTTCGGTACAGTGACATTTGAGACTGAATCTAAACAAGGAACATGTCAAGTCTAAAGGCAGCGTGAGCTTCCCAGAGTGTCACCCTGCTATTTTAGTTGACACTTCGAAATCCATACATTCAAAACGGGTTTCCAATTATTACTTGTCATCCCAGTCCCTCATATAAAGCACAGATTGGTTGTCTGGTGCGTGTCACTGCAAGAAGGAAAGGAGTGTGCGATGATAGGCATACTGAAAAGGAAATAAATATATGTTGAGCATATCTAGAGGCAAATGAAGTGGAAATCCTAGACATTGCTGTTTGGTTAAGGCATTAACCTCTTAACCGTTTGGAAGCACATATCAGGGCGACGCAGTAGAGGATGAGTCTGTCACATCTGTCTAAGCATGTCATCTGTCCTCCTATACATGCGCCAATTCAATGAGTGCTCTTCAGGCATTCACAGTAAATCTGCTCAAACCTACAAATCCTTCCAATACCAGTCTGCACTTACTACTCACCTGGAGCTTTCATCAAAGAATAAAAAAGAAGACATCCTGCGGGGAAATACTCCTTCTCCTTTATAAACAAAAATGAATTAAGCTAAACATGTAAAATGGTTCAAATGTTATGTCTACGGCTGCTATAACTGACTTTTTTCTTAGAGCAAAAGGGTTTCTCTTAAAATCACATGTTTGAAATCACTGAGATTCAGCATATCACTCGGCCAACTTCCTGTAACAGATTCACCCAGTGTGTCGACTCACTTGTTGGATTATTACTTTCATATTTAATTTCACAATTTTTGTCATAGAACTTTTTCAAGTAAATTGTCCTATTCTTGAAGACATACGCAAAGTTTAGGAACCCAGAAATCTTTTTTGAAGAAGACATAATGAGGAACTATCTAAGCTGAAACAGTGGACATCAAAGCACTGGAAGACAGCAGCTGGCTCCATGTGCGTTTGTCTTTTCTCCAAGCTTAACCGTCATTTGACTATTCCTGTAAGCTAATACAGTCCAGCAGTTCTACAGATGGAAACCAGCAATTCAATACTTAACATGGAAAATTTATGTGGAGTACAAATGTGGTCAGCAAACAGTCCTTATACAACAGCCTCATTTTTATTTCCTTAGCTACCGCATGATGCGGGGAAAAAAATATCTTTATACAATATCCACTGCCAGCCCTTAAGACATAACAGGCTAACTAAAAACATTCACATTTTGTATTTGCAAGCCAGGCAGCAGCAGCTCCCAAGCACTGCCCATGAGAGCTCAGGCAATGAAATAATGTGCAAACATGCATTGAGAAAGGAGGTGTCTGCTTAACAACGCGTGCCAGGGTCTTGTCATGGCAACCCATCACCAGCCCTGGCTATTCATCGTGGGTGCAGCTGGTACACGTCTCAGAGGCCGTTCCATCGCGTCTAACTCCACTGGGACAGACCGCCGAGGAAGAGGAGGCCCCCCCTCCCCCTTTTCTCACCTACCCTTTCTACCTTTGGCTGCTCCTTTTCTTTCCATAGTGCAGCAATATAGAACTAACCCACCTGGGACACACCCATATCCAATCACACTGAACTGTGGGAGTCAGCAATGACAACCGTAAAGGTGAGAGAACCCCCCACGGGACATGAAACCAACAACAACACTGGAAGAACAGGTCACACAACAAACAGGAGATCTGACACTACAGGTCTCTACCCATTAAGCTATTCAAAACAAACAATTAAATGCCAGTAATTATTTAATGGAAGTACCTGATGCAGGAAACCTCACGTAACAACTGTTTATGTTCACCATTACAATTCCACTTTTGTGCCGCTGTTTTCTAACAGTCATGACAATAGTTAATTCGGGAATATCCCCAAGTAAGACAGTAAAATTCTAGCTGTGGTGTATGAGGGTGAAGTGGATGAATAGCTAATAACTAAGTAACAGTATAGTCTAATTTTAACCAGTGCTGCCCATGACTGAATCAGTAAAATGATCGATTTGACTGTTGCTGGTCAATGTCATTTCCTTGAGCAATTTATTGTCAAGCCAAAATAAACAAGACTGTTATCAAAGCTCTCACAGGAAAGCTGTACTTTTAAGAGGGTTTGTTATGCCAATCTTTAGTGGAATGTGTAGTCACGTTGTTGTATCTTCACAGCTGAACTCTGGCTGTGACTTTGTAGATTGATGTTTTACTGCACTAAAGGTTCTAGCTGACTTTCAGCCAGATCGGATTTGACATGGTGCTCTGACTTGTTAGAGGGAAGTTTGGGTTTTGGTCAAATGCTGCACACGGGAAGATGGGACTTTAGCAAAAAAAGTGGAAAGGGATCGATTCATCCTAGGAACACTGATAGAAGAAGAAAAATCCCAGCAGACAGCAGAAGAAGCTCGGTATTGTCTTTGAGCACTGAAGTATGGATTCGATCAATGTGTCAGTTTGGAGGGGGAGGGGAGGCGTTTAGAACCTTTTGTTCCTTTTGCTCAGGAACATACGCAGGACATCAGCAAACAACATTCAATTCTTTATCAAGCGACCGAACCGGAGTATTTGCAACGGTCCGCGTCCATGCAAGCAGCTTAACTCGAGCCCCCCACCAGTTACTTTTGCCAGACAATAACAACCCGACCTGGGCTCCCTTCGGGGTCTTTTACCGTTGAGAACGACTTTTCGACCTGTTGTCTTTGTGATTTAGCAGCAGTACAAGTTACCTTCCGAACAGGGAAACTTTCGAGTGCTTTGTTCGGTCAAAGTTCAACATATGGCGAATCACCCTAGCCTTAACTAGCTTAGACTGCTGGCTATATAGCAAGTTAACGTCAGCACAATGGAATCAAATATAACTAAATTTAAACACATCGCAATTCCTATTCTGTGTTTAACCTTTACAAGTGATAAACGCTTATTCCATGTTTTCTAAATCGAGTATCAAAGTATTACAACCGGATCTGCCGTTAACTATCCATGACTCACAGTGCAAATTCTCGGAACATATTCTAGCGTTTAGTCTAGAAAGTCAGACACGCTGCTACATTACAATCTTGAAAACATGGGAGGAAAACCTGCAGCGACCAGTCTTCCGACTGCGACCGATCCTATCCAGCTGTGCCGGGAGAAACGAGCCAAGCCGAGGGGAGCCGAGCAACCCAAACCGCTGTTCAACTTCCAACGGACTGTCGGTAGCTTAGCTAGCTGACTAGCTAGGAGCCACAAACACTGCTGTTTCACAGTCGATCGTACACTTACAGAATTAACCCTTACCAGAGAAGACGACTGTAGAAGCGGTTGGTGAATTCGTAGTTCGACATTGGCATCCCGAGTAAAAACACGTCTCGTCTATAATTCCGTAATGTTATAAAGTTGACGCAATGACGTCCGGACAGATTCGAGCGAGTTGAGAGGCACTTTGGTGCCACTCGGCTCCCCCGCCTTCAGGAAACCCCAGAGCATCTGGTTCGAACAGCCCCCATCACATTCAAGGGAATCAACCCTCGGCACAAACAACAACGGAAACGAAAACTTCTCGTACAATTTTCATTTGCGGCATTTCGTTGGTGAGGAACTTTAAGCATTTCCCTAACTTGTTAAACTTAAAAGTGTTGAGTTTGTGATTTACTCGAGGTCATTAAACTCGCATTTGTTCGCCCTTGACCCCATTCAAGAGAAGTGACTTCTTCTTCTTCTCCTTTCGGCTTTCCCTCTTCAGGGGTCGCCACAGCGAATCGTCGATCTCCATCTTTCCCTATT
>JBBMJM010186457.1:8007-20197 GCA_037832705.1 Centriscus cristatus | reverse complement strand
AATGTATGGAAATGGTGCTTTTGCAAACTGTTTTATTTGCATACACATTTCTTGATTTCTGGTGGCTGTCAACTCTGAAACAGACAGAATAGAAGGGGGGGGGGCTGCTGCTGGCTTCACGCAGGTTCAGTCACTTTGTTTTGTTTGTGATAAAAAAAAATAAGGTCAGAATCTGCATAATTGTTTTTTCATCAGATTTATGCAAAACTAAGGTTCATCGTCATTGATCCAAGGAATTTAAGATCAACATCTCTTTCCTGTGGTTTCACTTTTCCTCTCGAAGGACAATACAGGAGGCAGTGAGGGGATTTCGGAGCTCATATACATACATTAGCAGACATCGGAGCCACTTGGACTTTAAACACAACCCATACAATATTTATATCCCCGCTCATGACTGCAGTTTAGCATGAGATCTTCGCGCACATTCGCTGGTTTAAAGATGGATGGAGCAGCATCAGCATCATTTTCTGTGTGCTGTCTTTACCCTCCGTGACCATGAATCATTTACAACACAATCATTTTACACTTTGACAGGAGAGAAAATCATTTAGAGCCCAAGATGCCGGAGCAAGGAGCGATAACTCAGCCACAGCTTTTGTTCTGTGCGGCATACGACAGATTCTCACAGTCGGAACACAGTACACACCTTTGAAAGCAGTTGTTTCCCAAATTGGCGTCTGACAATGTTTAATGCTGATGGAAAGAGCTACAGACTGACTACGTCCTGACGCAGTCTGGTTTCTGTCTCAGTCAGTCCATCATTCAATCCTCGTCATCTGATCAGTTGTTTCTTGATTGCTCCTGGAGAGAGAGTGTTAATTGTAATGTAAAACTGTGCATTAGAAATGCTACCTCAGTATTATTTGTGCTAAATGTACAAAGTCACTGAAAGCGAAGAGTGCACTGATTTTCCTTTTATGTTTGATATCAAAGTGATTTACCTTCATAAATGGTCATACTTGTTTCATACACAAGTCTAAAAAGCGAACATGAATGGACGCCTTCATCAAGTTGTGTTTCACTTCAGTGTAAATTTATGGAAGTGGGATTAGGAGAATTTCTCTGTTAACTAACGTCACAGCTCAATTACATCACACTCCAAACTAGGCCAGAGACTGAGATTTTCTTCTCAGCAATTCTGTGAAATACATTTGAACCCAGTCTGACGGGAGCAGCACAGAAACCATCCCAGGGAACAAAGTCACTCAGCTGTCACTAAGCCTAAAGCAGGGAAATGAAATAATGGAGATTATATGTACCAGGAGCATGTCGCGGTGCAAAGACAGATGGATGACTTGACTGTTTCTCTGTGACGATTGTGGTTACATCTACATGAAATTCCTGTTTAGGGTGAACAGGGAGGTTGTGAGAGTCGTGGCACGCCAGCTGTAGAAAGGATCCCGTTCCCTAATAGCTGTGACCTCTGCTCACTTGTATTTTTAACTCACCTGCATCTACTCAAACACGTCCTCACTTTCACTCTCCTGAGGCTCTTTCTGCTTCATGCTTCAGAAAAGGTTCGTCCCGGGGTAGAGGCTTTGAGGGAAGCTCAAAGATTACACCGAGAGGTATTTTTATCTGTAATAAAAACAAAGAACATTCAGACACATTCCGCACAAATAAACACGTCAAGTTCTATGTTTATATCAGTGCAGCAGGAACACCCAGTATGACTTTCTCCTGGTCAAGAATATATGACAAATGTCAGGCGAGAACAACAAACAGAGGGAATTTTCCAGCGGTCCGGGGCTCATAACTCCCCGGTGTGGTTTAAACAGACGCTGTCATCCGTTTCCACAGAGGAATGAAGCAGGAGGTGACAAAGACATGGTCTGTGTGCATCCCAGTACAACACACTAGGAGGTTTTCAACCCCTTTAAAAGATGACTATTGTTAATATTATTCATAGTAATAATTCTGTCACACCTACATTTATACACATAATCATTCATATATGAATGACCATACTTAAGAAAGGATGTTTTGATGTTGAATTCATGAAAAAAAAAAAAAAGATAAAAAATCCTACCTGCTTGTTGGTTATTTTGGCTGTCAAATATAGATAAAAACACTTACAGACAGTATTATACTGAATATGTTCAGGTTGTATCACAGACACAAGAGGTAAACAGATGAATGTGGATTATTCAGTGTGACAACATAATTATACAAAGAATACATAATACAACACATCCAGTACTATATTTATCTAGCTACAATAATTGGGTGGGATGTGTGAATGCTTCAGTTTGTATTGTATGTATGTCAGCAGGGTCATTTTACTCATTTGTTTGACTGTATGTGAATTTTCACATTTACCAAAATAAAAGTATTTGTGGATTAAGAATTATGAGGTATACAGTGAGTGTGTACTGTATCTGTATCCAACCTAAATAGTTTAATTTACATTTACATAAATGCTTGATAACTGAGTGCCTGGAGCTGAAATTGGACAGATAGCAGTGAAAAGTTTAGATAAGGAGGTTGAACACATGCACGTTATTCAAGTAAACCGGTGTTTGATGGACGTAGCTGTTGTTTGCTAAAGTGAATGCAATGACGGCCAATAACTAATATTCATGGATTCGGACACGACTGTGATGTGAGCATCACTGGGAAATTGACACCCTAACAAGCTGATTGGAAGAACGTCCCCCGGTGGAGGACACAGCAGGACACACTGGATAGAAGGTGAACTGCTGTGATCGTCTCTGCTCACTGGATCCAACATTCTGCTGCGTCACCACTGGGAGTTGGAATGTAAGGGAGAGGAATCTTGTTGTTACGGATCAGAGTCCAGACGAAGAAACAATTTTAATAAACCGCACATGTTCAGTATTTGCAACATATTTACAAAGATGCTCTTGAAATATATAAGGAATAAAAGGTGTCATATTCTGTTGATATTCTGTTCATACTAAAACCCGATTAGTTATTATTGCTGTTGGTGTACATGCGTGTAAAGGCTGTGCTTTGGATGAAGACGTCAAACATTCTTTCCTGTGTGAGTTATTGCCTCTGTAGTTGAGGTTATTACAAATCACTGCAGTGTGAAAGAACAAGCTCTGATGCGTATCACAATGGCTGCTGCACGTTGGCGTTGTAATAACAACAGAGCCAGTTGTGCAATGAACCAATTAGCCTCTACCTGCCTCGACAAAAAACAGTACAAAAGTAGCAAACGCCAACAATCTGAAACAGTGGGACACCGCAGCCTACCCATCATATCCTCTACTACGACATGTTTGCAATATGAGCAGGGAGCGCGCAGAGATTCACAGAGCAAACATTCTCAGGAATGTCAATCAAATCGTCTTAAATCATAATGCAGTGCAGTAGCAGCTCGTCTACGGGCTGAAGCTCCTTACTCTGTATTCCACCAGCCCCTCGGAGCCGTCTGTCACTTCTTCAAATAACAACCCGAGGGGTTTGAGCAGCACAGCCTAACATGAAGAATTTAAATACATTATGAGGTTTGGAACTTGCCCTCGACGTCGGCCGGCACAACTTAGCCTGCTTCAGAATGATAATCATATGAACGAATCAACATGACGGTGTTTCATACCCCACAACAAACTATCGACGTAGATGAAATATGAACGTGTGGTGTCCTAAAGCACTTTTGAAAACCAGGTGTTTGATGTGTATCCAGACCGAAGCGCCTGTGAAGTGTCGAGTCTAGAAAGTGGCGAAGCATCTGTAAGGGAGCAGAGCCGACTCGTGGAGGAGCTCGGGCAGAATGCTAATGCTGTCAGACTCACCTCTGTCCTCTCTGGAACACACAAGGGCGATGCTGCATTAATCACCCATTCACATCCCTCCTCCTTTGCTCTCACCTTCCTCCCCAACACACACACACACACACACACACTGATTCACTTCATCGCCGTCATAGACATCTTGTAAAACATCATTAAAAATGCATGTTTACCAAACGCTTTAAATGAAAAAGTGTAACATTTTGGAATCCGTCACAGATAAATACTGGAAGTGACACACCCCTTGAGGTGCAGCGGTCCAGGTGCTCTCTCACCAAACGTCATTTCGTTGTACGGTCTAAGGACGAGATTAGAACCAGCATTCAACCCATAGCATTTATAAACTGGTCGTCATGGCAACTGCTTGTCGGGACCTATTGGACTGTTTAGAGGCTTATTATAATACTGAAGAACGCTGTGACGGTCTGTTAAAACTTAGACTGCAATATATTCTGAACTATAATGTCACCTACACTGTACATCTCTGTACATCTGCTCAACGTCACCGGGTCAGCAGCTTGATTTCCGCACAAGATGTTGACACCTGAGACACACACACACACACACACACACACACACACACACACACAACTGTTTAAAACAGTATGACACACTGGTTTTATGCCTCATCACCATGAGCAGGATAAATGGGGTTAAATATAAAAGATCATAGTTGTTCTAAAACACCACTGATACAAATTTACGAACTTTTCGTAATGTTCAAATATTGTATTTCACCTGTCATATATTCAGAACTTTTCTTTGAGTAGTGTCAGCACTCAAACACTAACGGAGAGAATAGTGCGCGTAGGAACCATAAAATGTTACAATGACGCTATGAAATCTGTCTGAATATATAATGAATGGCACTACAGCGGGAGACCGAACAGCCCGTTGACAGTCTGTTAGCTGTGTTAATCGTGACATGAAGTGAGGACGTTGTGTGGAACAGAAGTCAGGACGTTGATCTAAGTGAACCTTTGTGCTGGCCCACAGGAATGTTCTATTCACTGGCAACGTGAAGAGCACCATCAAACCTGCATCACCTCCAATCAGATTTGATTGAGCAGAAGATTATAAACATACCTGATTTAATCTGAATTGCATTGGAAGAAGCAGAGCTCAAGGTGTGATCTTTTGAGACAGCATGAGTCCGAAGCCTTGAAGACAGACGTCGGGCTGTGAATAGGTTTTACACCATGTTTGCTGAGGCTAGAACTGAATGCTTTCTAAATGCTCAGCCGTTAAAGGAACCGGGCGACTACAAGCTAGACATAAACAAACAAGGCAGGCAGCTGTCAGGTGAGCAGCATGATCAATAGCCTTTTATTGCTTTACTAGGCTGAGAGTCCATGTTTAGGCACTAATGCACTCGAAAGTCGAATCAATACCGAGAGCTGCTGATTCCAACAAAGGTGGAGGGCGAGAGATTTGAGAGTTTTATTTTCGGCCCCGACAATGTGAGTAGAATGCACAGTCAAGACGTGAGTACTGCAGTACACGATGGCAAAACACTTTAATATAAAGGGCAATGGAGAATGGTCGTATATTTATGCAACATCCCGTATACTGCTGCCGCTGCCCTTTAGTCAGGTGGAAAAAAAAGGAAAAAGCTTTTAAAACTTTCAGATGGAGCTGGAGATGACAAGTGGGCTCCAAAAAAGAGCACTGGGAGGGAATGATAATGGAAAGTGGAAAATGGACCTTAGAAAAGGGATATTGGAAAGAAGATTGAAGCCGGGTAAGAGGCTGGGCAGAATGTGGGTTGTAGGAAACGGCGGTGTGGAGGAATGAGAGGCTGTAAGAGAAATGTAAAAATGTGGCAGTGTTGCGGTGCAATAGCAAAGAGCGTGTTAATGCACTCGTGTTTAAAATTTACCCTGACAACTCAACTTGGTACTGCTAATGATTTTTCCCCTCTGTCCAAGTTGGTTTGTGAAAATGTGCGAAGGGGGGTGTAGGGGAAAATCACAAAGTGCTCTTGCGTCACACTATGCTACAAATGCTGCGTACATTTGGTTGTTTCTCTGCAGACAAGTAAATGGGACGGATTAGATGAACAGCATGAAACAAGAGCATGTTGGATGAAGGGTAAACGACATGTATACGGCAGGTTGGGGACAAACACAGCTTCCTGCTGTGAGACAGACAAGAAAGGGAAAAACAACAGCTTGATGGAGATCTGGATCCTGCCCGCGTTGTTCCCGCTCAGCCTCCCCAAACAGGTACGCCACCTGTGGAGACTCAATTAGAAAGCCATTAGCCACTAACAGACTAATGGCTAATTGCTGCCTCGGGGGACTTTGAAAATGGAAGGGGGTGGGGTGGGGTGGGGTGGGGGGGTTATGTACAAGGACAGCAACACACCTCCAAATCCATCAAGCTCATACATACTGTACAAGGACAGGAAGCCGTGTTGTATTTCATCGGGCCGAGTACTATTCACCGACAAGGCTCTTTGTACATCTAAAAAATAATGAAATAATATGAAACCTAACATATTTATTGGACTTCAGGTTGTGGCAGGTGTCGGCGTTGAAAATATGAACGTTATGATCCTGGTATTCCAACACTACGACCGTTCCGGCCGAACTGATTTGCATTTGGTGTCTCCAGGTCAAGATAAAGAGGCAGGTGTCTTTGTTATATGACCCTTTAATACAAAAGACAACGGCCTGTCTTCCATCTGCAGGTTGAGGTGGGTTATAGATAAAATTAGAACGACAATTCTTTTTTCAGACCAGTTCAACTGGTGATGTTCTGGTAAGAAGCTGACAAAGAGTAATGTTAGAGGGGACTGTTCTAATCACAAGAGCAGTGGTAATTGTCAGAATATAGCAATATTCAGATTATTATGAAAGTGAGTAACAAACAGGTATGAAAATCCTGCACATCTTAATTATTCCCACACTCTCTATTTACATCCCAGTGTGTAGGTGTGGTTACAGGTTATAGTCTCTCTGATGATTACGGACCTTTCAAGAGTATGTGAGAGATGGGTACCGGTCACATCTACTCCTGCTGCTTTCTGTGAACTGTGTCCAAAGCATGAACATACTGGCTGGTCCCCTGTTCTGTGGCCTTCACGTCTACATTCTCCAAATCTATTGCCAGATAACAAACATCGCTGTGGCCCAGATCCTGCCTACATAGCCTGGACGGGCCCACACACTGCGTGGAATGATGACACTTGGGTGCTCCCCAATGGCAAACAACAACGAGCCAACGCGCAGCATCGGGATAAAAGACGTTCATATGACCTGTGTGCTGGAGCGAAAACGATTTAGGTCTTTTTAAACGACGTTGTAGCAGTGAGTACCTGAGTGTAATTTACAGTCACGATATAAAGTGGAAGATTGAATATACAGTCAACAGACACACTAAAGTTTTAATCTAGAGCCAGTTGAGTTGCTTAAATCAACCTCAGTCAATACATTTTCTCTTATATCTCTCTGACTCGGGCCCTGAAGCGTCTTAACAAATGTTTTGCCTCGATGCTAAACTTGTCAGTCCCCCAGCATTTCAGAAGGTGATGTGAGTGAACGCAAATGGTCTCCTAAAACTGGGTCATATTCTGAGCACCTGGCAACAGTTGATTCCTGTTATTACCCCTGGGGAGAAAGAAACCCCGCCAGTTTTTCTTATCTTTTTTTTAATTTGTAATACTATTGTATTTTGTATAGTACGCTGTAAGAAAAGGATTCAAGTTCTTAACTCAAGAAAGTCCAAATATCGTCTCGTGGTCCCACCCGTCGATACAGTGTCGAGTTGAGTACTGACAGCAGTTTATAGACTGACAAGTCAGAAGTGCAACCACCAGCACGTCTCTTTTGTCACGCTGAACCATCGCTCCACTTCACACAAATAAAAGCTGGTCTCACTGTTGCTGGCGTGCGAGCAGTTCAGTCGGTGCGATACGCGACACCGCGTGACGCCATGTGTGAGTGGGTGGGCTGTATGTGGCTGGGCTTCATTTGTGATCGTTTTATGTTATTTCAAGTACGTCGTGTTTGTCTGTCCATGATCCGCATGGCGGCTGATATCTCCTGTAGCGGCCCCCCCCCCCAAAAAAAAAAACCATTCCACCTCGAGGAACCCGACTAATAACTAATAGTTTATCTTTTATCTGTTCAGCCTCATCCCGGCCCCTCGCTTCTTCTCCTCCTCTCACACAGATGGGCAGAGTACGCTACCCAGGTTGAAACGAGCCTCTCTGCCTTCACCACGAAGTTAGAGATTTGTTGTTTGTTCACACGTCGAAGTTCATCTCATGTTAGATAAACTTAAATCAGCTCAGAGTACGATGCAGATCAACCTGTTATTGTTTTGTTAATGAGGCGGAACGCCCAAAACATGTATTACATTGTATTGTTAATACCTAGTCATTATTTTTTACCCATCATACATTGCACTTATTGTTAATCATTATCCGTCTTGTTAATGTGCGTATCGCTTCTGACATTGACTTGATTTGAGATTATGCATCTTCATTATTTTTAATTACACCACATCCTCACACGAGACTGACCACGAGATGAAGCATCGCTCCCGTTTGCCTGATTTCTATCATTCCTCTCTCGTCCCTTTGCATTCTGAATCAGTGACAACAGTAATGGGCACAAATAACTGGAGTCTCATGGTGTGTCGCAGAACATCTGATATTCTTCTGTTCAGTCTGTTTGAGGGTAACACAAGGTTGCTGCACCGTGATTATATTGCTTCCAAAAAAAGAGCTGAACTGCTGATACAAATTCAATATGTTGATTAGCCTTGGCTGGCACCTGGCCAAGGTTAATAAATATTTTCTGCAGTTTGTGGGATCCTGTTTCTGAAGTGAAACTCCTACTGACTGCTGAGGCAATATGTTGAGCGCTGTATCCACAAATGAAAGCTTTATTTTAGGTTCTTCAAAGAAGTTATGGCAGGTAAAGTACAGGTCTAAGTACAATTAGTAAATTCTGACCTTCAACAGGAAAGGAGACGTTCATTTGATCAGCTGCTGGACCTCTGAAAGCATTTTGAATTCCAGTGTGTCACAATGAGCTTTTAAGAAGTCGTCAGCCATGTTGAACATGTTAGCGCTGACTCAGTGAAAGCTTCTGTCTGCTGGGATGTTACTGCGAACGCGCTGGACGTTTGATCATCCCGATGAAAGGTCTTCACGAACATTCACGTACGATCAACCGCAGTCCTTCTTTCTCTCTCTCCCCTGCTCTGTCCATCTATCCCCTCCATGGGTTGATGGAGACATGCATTATTCATCTCCGTGTCCTTTCTGTCATTGTGGAGCTCCGAGCTGAGGGGTGCACAGCAGAACTCCAATCAATCAAGTCGGGGCTGACACGCGACACAATGGGATGTGTTAATTGGATGTCACTAAACGTCCATGCAAATAGGAAAGTGTTGTGGGCTGTTCCATACTCCGACGCCCGCTGGGCCCTTTTCGCAACAGCAACAGTTGATGTTCATTTGCTTTGTCAGAAGGAAACAGAGGAAACACACACACACAAAGGAAGGCACCTCTATCAGAAAACACCTGGCTGACTGTATGACGGCAGGAGCTGTAAACGTCTGTCTGTCTGTCTGTCTGTCTTTGAATAATGAAAGTCTAATAGTTCTGAAATCACTAACTTGCTGTTTTCAGACCGTGAACATTTTACAAAGTGTGATTCAGGTTGAATTTAAATTGGTTATTTTTTCACTATTGAAAATCAATAAAGAGCATTAAGGGAATTATCTAGTGAAATGGAACAATGTCTGGTAGTAACTATTGGTGCCTTGATCACCCAGGCCCAAGCGTTGTTCGTTGAGCTGACAGGAATGATTGACTGATTGCAGGCGATGGCGCTGGGCGGTCAAGGTGGACAAGATGACATCATGCAGCACGTGGCGTCGTCAGCGGTGCACATTTCTCTGAGGTAATAAATGTCCAAACCTGTCAGTAATGTTTTTGCCCTGTGGATAAAGGCAGGCTATCACACTGACCACATGTCTTCGATACTGCTGAAGGAAACATTCAGGAGCAGGTGCAAACTGCGATATAGATACAGAGAGGAGGACGAGTCGTCTTCAGCCGGTAATGACGACACGGCATTTTCAGTCTGAGGTCTTGAAGGTTTTGTTCACAGCAGTTGATTGGGAGGCAGAGACGTTGGGTTTGATTGAGCTGATTGCTGCTAGACTGAATTTGAGCATTTACACAGTTTGACGCTTTCTAAAAAACTATTACGCCGGTTAGATTTTTCTATCCAGGAAACTTGTCCAATCAATATTCGGCAGCAAAGTAAAGACGCTTCGAACGCCTGACGACGGAACAAAATATTTGCAAATTGAGGCGTGAAAAAGAAAGTACCGATGCTCAAATGTAATTAGGAATTTCAAACAAAAGGAGTGAAAAGCGAAATTGGCCCTTTAAACTTGCGTCTGTTCCATATTTATCAGAAAAGGCAATTTCATGGCTAATAGGTTCATTACCGTGGTCATGCTCGAGGAGCCGTCTCTGATAAAACTCACTCAGGAGTTGAGAGCTAAGCCGCTCAAGCACAAGTCTTAATAGGGTTCTTGCTCTGTATCTCTGTGTTACAGGATAGGTCAACTTTGACCCTTTTCTTCATAAAACGCTTGTATTTGAACGTGTGAGACTGCAGTGTGAGGCGCCGAGCCGACAACCCGAGAGGGTACAGCTTCACCTCGGCTGCTCCTCTCAGCCCAGACATCCTATCTGCTGCTCTGGGGGAGAAGCCTTTCTGCTAAAGTCCAGCGAGACACGCCAGGTCCGTGCCGCATACTAATGACGGCCACTGTTTCTCCCACCTTGTCATTCTGCATTCCGGCTATGTTCTTCTGCTGTCACGCTGCGGAGGGGACGCTGCGCTTCATAAGGTGATGCAGCACGGGCTCCGTTTTACAGCAGCATGTGCGAAGCTCTGACTCTGACTCTGTGTTTGGAAATGAGCGCTCTAATGTCCATGCACACGCGTCACGGTGTCTTGTTTTTCACCACAGTTTCAACATTAGCATATCCTGATTCAGCAGAGGCACTGACCTGGCAGAAGCCCAATCTGATGAATCCCACATGTATGGGAAAAGTGCATTAACTTTGCTCTTTTTCTGCTGCATATTTAAAGTCCACCACCTCTGCAGTATGTTTATACACAAGGAGCCGGGCCAGTCTCCTTTCATCTTTTCTAATCTAACATTCACGTAAGAGTCACTAGAAGGCTCTGGGCTTATCCTAATGAACCATGAGGGTGAAATAATCCACTCTTTTGTTCTGAATCAGATTTTTTTGCCCCCCCTCCCCTTCTTCGCTTTGGCTCCCTCTTTGTCACTCAGACTCTGAACCTTCAAGGACATTCTGGACGATTTCAGCTGCTCGACACTATAAACACCCGCATACATTCGTGCGTGTCGCCCGTATGCCATGTTGTCGTCAGGACGAGCGAATGAACAGAGGTTCATGTGTCTACAGGCTGTTTGTCTGCACAGGATCAGTAGTGTTTCTGTCTGATTCAGAATAAACGACCTGCCTCACTGGTCCTTATTGATTTTCAACTTAGGCAGAAGACAGATCAGTAGAGGAGAGATGGAGATAATATCGCCAACTGCAAATGGGGGGGGGTTAAAATATATTTGAATATTGAGTGTAAACTGCGTGAGAGAGCGGTTACAGCTGCAAGAAGTGAGATGACAAGAGTCTGAATCAATACCTGAGACATTCATCTGTATTTACCCCTCGGGCCAACTGTCGCGTTTGACCAATGTGTCAGCCGGAGGTCGTGAGGTAGAGCCAAGAGGGATATGTAAGGAGATCCATGAAAATAGAACCTTCTGTTACGTTCTCACTTGGGTGAACAAGAAAGAGACACGAAAAGAAAAGAATAAAGCTTTAAGAGTTTGTGCTCCTTGGCAAAACAGCAATCAGTTCTATAAATAGCTCCCCCTGACGGTCCTGGCCAATTATTTATGAATAATAATGGAATGACTTGCATGGAGACATGTCACAGTTCAAAACAACATCATCCATCTCTCCTTCCTTCTCAGCTCATGTTGCCCAAGGGGAGGTGGTGGGAGTGGGGGTGAAAGTAAGGAGTGTGAGGGTGTTAGAGGTAAACAAAGCGATGCAGAACAGAAAAATCTGTCATGTTGAGAAATGTGAGGTGAGTGCCTGCCTGGGAAAAAAAAAGAAAAAAGAAGCACGTTGACACTTAATGCTGCAACATGAAGGCGGAGCTCCAGAAATACCAGGAAATCAAATACCTGACCCTCAGACAGCAGTTATGTAACACACGGAATGTCCAGCTCCACCTCACAAAGGATGAGCTGCATCAAACCCGTGGGAGGAACCCTCTGTCGACACTTTTCCACCACAGCTCTGGCTCCACGACTCGACTCGACTCGTCTCCACTCAGTTTGGTTCCAGACTCAAC